>JBBPPF010000250.1:0-25115 GCA_038091815.1 Leccinum obscurum | reverse complement strand
GTTCGTGACCCCGGTCGAGGAATATCCGCCACGCAGGCTTAGCGTGATCGTCACTGCGGACGCTCCGTCGTCTTCTCGTCAAGACGCGTTGAGTGACGAGACGAAAAGCAACTCGACGGTTTCACTCACTCAACGTCGTTCATGCGTCTCTCGAAGATCGTCGGTCGCATCTGTCGAGCTCGACAGGCGGCTTGGAGGTGTGCTTCCCAGGTGGATCAAACGACCCTTGATGGCCTGGTTGGATCGCGTAGGGATGGTACTGACCCCTGAGTGGTGTCGGACGACATTGTTGGTGTGGGGCGTGTGGTTTTTCATGTCACTTGGTACGTCGCATAAGATAACTCTGGGGTCGATTACGTGACCGAACTGTCTCGTCAGCCTACACAATGTTCAACGTGTACTACCCAAAATTGTTGGAGACCGCGTCGACGGGGGATTCGAAATCCCTCGAAGCTAACCTATGGGACATAGTCATTTTCACGTTGGGCGGATGTCCGGGTGCGCTCGTACGTCGCGTTCTTTCTGCTCTGACAACTACATACAATGACGCACGGACATAGCTCGGAGCGTACCTGGTCGAAAGCGCGCTCGGCCGACGACGTTCGTTGGCCATCACGACGCTCATGACTGCATTCTTTTCCATGGTTTTCGTGCTTGTCACAAGTCCATTGCTAGTCCGCATCAGTTCAGTCGGGATCAGTTTGTCCTCCACAGTGAGTCGTTTGTCCGATGCTTTTCGTGGCGTGAGCTGATGATTCCTGGACGGGCAGACGATGTATGCGGTGTTGTATGGGTAAGCGTCGTATTACCTTTGTATGCGGTTCGGCATGATGACCCTGCGTGTTATCTTATAGGTGGACTCCCGAGATCTTTGGCACCAAGGTGCGCGGGACGGCGTGTGGGATCGCATCGGCCCTGTCTCGCATGTACGTCTTCGTCTATCACGCTCGTTTCCGAGGCTGACCTTGCTTCCTCACAGAGGCGGGATGATCGCGCCCCTGTTGGGCGGTACGCTCTTGTTCGTCAATCGCGCATTCCCGGTGTACGCGAGCGTGGCGGTGTACCTCGTCACTGCGGTGTGCGTCGTGCTGTTGCACGAGGTGGCGGGAGAGGGCGGTCGCAGTGGGGAGCGGTCGTGGGTACATTGAGTCCCACGGGTGGGTGATTGCGTAGATCTATTCGAGCTCGCAGTGTGCGGAGCACGTCTCGCTTGTTTTTTTTGTTGTCGCTGTGGAGAAAATGTAGCAATCAGTAATTTAGTAGTCGCTTGACATCATACTCTTTCATGAAATCATGGGACCCCAGAAAGTTTCCCAGTTAGTATCCGGCCTGGAGGTCACATTGCCTCAAGTCAGAAGCTCAGATCTAGCAACCCATGATCTGAATGAATATTAAATAATTCCAAATCTGTGCCCAGGAGAGACATGTCCATGATGGGACGTAGACAGAAACGCGATTGTTCCAAATCAGTACTCAGTACTCAGCGAAGGAACGTCATTTCAAAGCTTGAAGGTCATCACGTGGACTCAGAATAGTAATATTTATGATGAGGAACAACATGTCCTCGGGCGCAAGAGGGGTGAACTTGAACAAGCTCCAAATCTTACAAGTTACATGATTTCTCCGATATACCCATAGAATCCTAAGTTACTGTTGAAAATGATTCGAGTGGAAACGCGAAAAGAGTGCCATTGTGAAATTTGCGTGGGTGTGATGATGCTAGAGAAATGAAACCAAACGATAGTAGTACAGGGAAAAATAGACGAGGGAGCGTGAGATCGAAAAAAAGAGAGTGTTTGAATATGGATAACTTTCAAATTTACCAGCCAACGGAGTGATGCGGCCTATGCTGTCTCTGCAAGATTGACGTCAGGTCCGATGAGCCATTCAAGTAGACACAAGTGGCGCACCGTTGGCAACGCTGCGCTGGAAACTAGTGTACCTTCAGCGTTCTGTCGTAGTAGACGTCAACCAAAACATAGAAACTGCTAGTGAACTACAAACCCCCTCTGCTCTGCGAGGCTCCGATCTCACGGAGGCTCGCATAGGTGTGGGCGCTTGTGACGGGATGCTGAGTGAGCGGCTCCGCTGATCTGCAGCGAACAGTGTTGATTTGTTAGAATCGTCATCGATGTCATCCGCATCCTGCCATTGCATAGTTTGGCGTGTGTTAAGTCTGTAACAATCATGTGGCACTCGTTGACATGAAATACATTGGAAACATACGCCGCAACGAATGACACTGCATATACTAGAGCGTGGGTCAGTTCAATGCACTGGGACGAGAGGTAATACCCTTACGTTTGCTCAAAACAAAGTAACAGCCGATGAAAACGAAATTCTTCGGCATTAAATTGTACTGCAGATGAGCTCAGTATATGCCTCAATTTTGCCTTGAAGGCCGCTCAGCACACACAATTATCAAAGTAGCGAAACTCATTGCGCTGGACAACGACGTCAGTCAAACGGAAATGGCTTGTTGATGCTCAACGATACTGTACCTTGTTAGTAAACCGGTGTTGACTGCATAAAGCATCAAGGTTCTGATGCGGAAGCTGTTTCTTCGCAGACGCTATCAATATCTGCCGAATCAAGTACGGAGGAAAGCTGAAGACGTACTGTGAATAGCTGCACCGTATGGCTTGCAAGTAATAACAAAGAGCCATAGCCACGCTCATGTCATTCAGAACGCTAATACCGAGCGCAACAGATCCCAGAACCTGGGGTAAGAGTACCAAATTAGTACACAATAAGCTCCTGCACAGAGATCGACTAACTCGTAGGTTGGCAATATCAGGGAGCGCAGGCATAGCAAAACTAAAAAGAAGGCCGGTATACTCAGCCCGAAAGTACCCTTTGAAAGAACTGGGTTACCTTTTCACAGTATAAGCTATCAAATACAAAGAGGTTTAGCGACAACTGTGTAGGAATAGTCAGTTGAAGACTTACCGGTGGCAAGGCCTGGGATGCAGTTAAGGAATAATTGAATATTAGACCAGATGTCAGCAACCATGGTAATGGTCCTTACCCAGCTGTCCAAGGGCCAGAAGCAACTTCCCAGAACCCATCAGACACATACGGTATCACGCAACAGATCACTCACCAGAAATGCGGACAACCACACGTTCCCCTTGCTAACTGAGAAAAACCAAGTCAATATTGATCCA
The DNA here is from genome assembly GCA_038091815.1 of Leccinum obscurum. Taxonomy (NCBI): domain Eukaryota; kingdom Fungi; phylum Basidiomycota; class Agaricomycetes; order Boletales; family Boletaceae; genus Leccinum; species Leccinum obscurum. The sequence continues at coordinate 21,948 of JBBPPF010000250.1, read as the reverse complement.
GCCACCGAGGAGCAGAATCCTTACATCGCCAGACACGGATGGTAAAGAAACTATTTGAGGTTCAACAAAGGCACTGAATGTTGTAATAAAAAGGACATACAACTTGACGATGTTTCCAACAACAGCCTGCATAGTATGAAATATGAGTTCTATTGCCTGAAATCGATATGGGAGAGGCGTACTCACCCCGACGAGAACTTGGAACTGGAGGTCATTTCGTTTATGAGATCAGAATTCGCATCAGACAAAGTGCACATACGACGAGAGACCTGCGCTCTTGTCAAATGACGAGGGATAAAGGGGAACGACGAGACGCACCAAACTGGTTTACCGTAGAGTGCGAATATGTTCTGGTAGTTCCTAAATGACAATAGCAATTAGATTGTCAGTAACTGGCAACTAAGACAGCCCACGTTATTGCGTAGTAGTACACAACATGACCAACGAAAACTTGGTGTGTCGTCTCTAATAAGCTGAAGAAAAATTACATGATGTACACGGCAAACATGAGAAGGAGCACGAACCATAGTAGCACGACCTGATGTGATAATAGATCAATCACACACCAGGACTACCCTAACGGGAAAACTCACAGCTAGTCTATACCCTACTTTATCCGAAGGATATCGACGAAAATAATGGTACACCTGGACAAGAAACACGCCATAAAGCCTACTAATGATCAGTATCGACAATCATTGTGTAGATCCGCACATTACTCACGTTGCAGACACACTAAAACCGATGAACAAGGCGCCGAGCGTGTCGTCGAAAGTTAAACCCATCGCTTGTACTAGACCAACCAAGAGATGAGAACGGCAAATCGAACGACACAGAAGTAAGCCAGAGTGGTCGGAATCAAGACGGGGGAAGACAATGGCCAACGAAAAGTAATTATATCACTCTGAGCCGCTGGCAGTGTCTGGAATTCCAAGAATACTGTGGAGCATCTTCAGGAATCCTCCCGATTACGGTAAGCGGGATTAATGGAAACATGCCACAAATCGGAGGAGCTAGAAAGGAGAACTTCGACAGTCATTTGGACAGCATCTAGACCATGCAATGAACTCAACCGAGGTTTTCCTTCTCGATAAGACAAAACCGGACAAAACTGTCAATTAAATGTTTCTGTCAGCGTAGTGTGATCCGAAACAAAAAAATTCACTGTAAATGTGGCGAGCAAACAACTGTCAACCAATTATGTATCTCCGCCAATTTCAAGCTCATCATCATCATCTCAGAGATTCAAGAACGTGCTACCAGCACATGGTTCGATCACAGAACTCATTTCCGTGCTTGAGTTGTCAAAGCAGCGAGCGTTTCAACACCTTGCTTGCGTTGCCCCGCAGTCTGGATCGTAAACCGTCGCAACCGGATTTTCTTTCCTCGGGTGAGTCCGCTCGCTTACTGTATGACGACTCGACAGGAAAACATTCCACCAAGCTCCGGTGAACCTTGGTACATAGGCTCCAAACATAGCGTAACTTACTGATGTGTGTGGCTGACTAGCAGAGTGCGTACAGATACTGCCGATGCGAAATGGGGCTAGGACGTTCTTTGAGGCCAAGAGTGGATGGTCCATAGGCACATGAAAGAATCGTGAGACCAGTGACATACGCAGCGGGCCGCCACAGGAATGTATAATCTCCACATCGCTTCTGGGACCCCTTCAACTTGTACATTAAAATGCAGATTCGGCTGTGGAAATCTTCAATAACTTTCTCCCGTGGCTTACGAGTTCAAGTGCATGAGCATCGAGCAACGGGCAGTTACCTTGCTCTAGGGATTCAGATGACTAAGATGTCTACTGTATCTGCCTATGTGATAGCTCATCGATATATCAACCAGTCCCGCTGCACAGTGGTCAGTCTGCCAATCACCCCTTTGGTGCACGATTCTGCTCTGCATCGTCGGCTTCTCGTTCAGCTGGAATGTACTCGCCAAAGTCACGTCGGACGACGAGCGGTGCCAGGCACCAGCAGGCACCAAACACTGGATTTTCTCATCCGATGATCACCGGCCCTCGCAGATACCCGTGCAATGATTTTCAAAGGTCCAACTTGAAGCTGCGACCGAATATATAATCATTTCCCGAACTCTCAGAACAAATGTCAACAGAGCTATCTAGAAGGAACATACCGGACCTTTACTCTACTGGCACATATGTTGGCCAACGCCACAAAGCTGTACGAGTCTTGCAGCTTGCCAAGTGCCTGGACGTTCGTCAAGACAAAAACCAAACCTGTTCCAGTAGTCAGACTCTAACATGTTACGTACTCATCACCCCTCACTGAGCGAGCACCTGACAGACTAGTGATTGCCGATTGTGACTGAAGTAAGTACTGAGATACCAACGCAATTTCACCTGTTTCCTTTTTCAGAGACTTCGGTGCTCGATGTGGGTTGGTCCATTTGTGCGGGGTAACTTGACAGGAATAGTAATGCTTGATTGGCGCAACACCTCGGCTTCAAGTTCTTTCTTGCTTTCTTCCACGAGAACTAGAAAATCAATCTGAAGAAACAGTGAGGTATCACTGTATTGGTGACATCACCGTAACGATTTCGGATTCACGACTACGTTGCATCAATCATGATCGTCATGGCTATGGGGGAGGGGTTTGGTTTTATATGCTGATCATGTTCTACTTCCCCATCGAGAGCATACCTCCGGTGGTGTCTCATGCGTACCAAACGTATAAGAATTTCGGGCTCTGGTTGCGTCTACAGCAGGCTAGAGTTCCCTTATCATCACAATGGTCTCCAAGTCCGCTCTTCTCGTCAACCTTTTGCTCGTCTCTCTGAGCCTTCTGGCCGCTCCTTCCCTGCTGGAGGCTCGCATTGCTCGCCGTCGCGAGAATCGCCAGTCTCGACCCAACGACCTTGAATCTGTTGACGCACCTGCTGGCTCTGTCTCTCATGAAAAGTACAGCCACAACTGGTCTGGGGCTGTCTGGTCGAATATGAGTGTTGTTAGTATCGTCCCTATGTCTCATAATTGTGAATGATTTCATCCTTTCGCTGACAGGGAACTTTCTCTACTGTTACCGGTACCTTCGCCGCTCCCACTCTCTCTGGCTTTGATGGATCTGCATCGGCCTGGGTTGGCATCGACGGTGAGAGCTGCAGAACTGCCATCCTGCAGACCGGTATCGACTTCACGATCACTAACGGTCAGGTCTCGTACGATGGTGAGATTCACCGTCTTTACGCTCTGTATCTATTTTCATCGTTCATTCCTCGCATAGCTTGGTATGAGTGGTGGCCCGACCATGCCTACTATTTCGAAGGCATTCACATCAGCGCAGGTGATGAGATACAAACCACCATCATTGCTTCCTCCACAACTTCTGGCACAGCGATCATCGAGAATTTGACCACTCGCCAGATTGTCACGAAGGCGCTCACGTCTACCTATGCTCTCTGCGGGCAGGACGCTGAGTGGATTGTCGAAGACTTTGAAAAAGGGAACAGCCTTGTTACTTTTGCCGACTTTGGCAAAGTCAAATTTACTGACGCCACTGCTTCCGGGCCTACTAGAGGCCCCATCTATACCCCACATGGAGCTACAATCCTTGATATCCAGCAGAATAATACGATTTTCACATCCACCTCCATTGGCTTCGGAAATACCCTCACGGTCGCGTATGTATAATACTAGACCGTCAGCCCCCTTCACAGAGTATAACAGTGTTGTATTGTATGAATTAATAGTACGTACTATATATATGGTCTCAGGCTCCTGCCATGCATTTTAAATGGCCTTTTCTTTTCGTCAGGCGGGATAAAAACAGACTTCCATTTCACTCTTCGAATAACTTGCGCATGGCGGAGCTCATCGGGATATAGTTCCGGTGTGGTACTGCATGGGAACGTCAAGATGCTAGTGGGCACTCGAGGGTGTCCCTGCTCTACGGCTCGTACATGGGATCACACTTTTTGTGCTGTCAGTGGTCACTCGACTTAGTAGACTGATGGTTATATCTGATTAAAATTCAGAGGCTGGACCTGTCATCATCTTACTATGCCCTTTTCACCAGAATTACCACACACTGGCACGCGGAGGGTCACGCACTAGTAGCTATTACACACTCGTTCGTGTTCAATCCCTCTGTGTGGTCCCAGGGAGTTCACTCAAATGGCCTTAGAAGGACGACAGTCACAGGGGGGATTGTTCGGTCGTTTCGGAATGCATCGATTCTCGTATGGGCCGCGTGAGAGATACTGTTCTCGCGATATACAAGGGAGGGGTTCATGGGTCGAAGCAGGAAAAGGGATGATTAAAAGCGTACGCAGGAGCTCGGCGCGGTAGAAGCCAGCCTTCTGCCCTGCTTTGTCTCATTCGTACATCAAAACCTAAGCCATGACTGGTTAGTCATTTTATTACTTGTCCAAATACATCCTAGAAACTTCAAAAGGCACAAAAAATCATAAATACTATCTGCCCCGACAACTCGATTCATTTTCCTACGAAGGATTTCTACTGACCCGTCAACTGTTCAAATATACTTGACGGTGACGGTATCTCCGCTAATGGAGACGGACGTGAGAACCTCATAGTTCTGTTCGATATCCATGATGGTAGCATCGGATGGGGTATAGCTCTTGCCACTGGAGCCAGTGGCAGTGGCGTTGGTGAACGTGACGGTACCAAAGTCTGCGAAAGGAACAAGGGTACCGCCCATTTCGAAGTCCTCGACAATCCACTCAGCGTCCTGCTCGCAGAGAGAATAAGAAGACGAGAGTTCCTTTGTGACCTTCTTGCCTGTCATCAGATTCTCGATGATCGTCGTGCCAGAAGTTGTCGAGGTAGCGATGACGGTGGCTCTGATCTCGTCACCAGCGCTGATGGTCATTCCGTCGAAATAGTAGGAGTAGTCGGGGTACCACTCGTACCAAGCTGTGCGACGAGCGGGTGATGAATGATAGATACAGAGTAAATGATAGATTTAGCTCACCGTCATACGAGACCTCACCGCCGCTGATAGTGAAATCGACGCCGGTCTGGAGGATGGCGTTTTGGCAGCTGTAACCATCAATGCCGACCCAAGCAGCCCCAGAACCGTCAGAGCCGGTGGGGGTGGGGACGGTAAAGGTGCCAGTGACAGTGGTAATAGTTCCCTGTTAAGCGATAGGTATGGGTTTGGGCGCGATGGTGGAGTATGGGGATTAGACTAACCTCACTCTCCGCCAAGGCAGCGCCAGCCCAGTTGAAGGTGTAATTTGTGTTGGAGGCAGCACCAGGATGCGTGTCTACGTTGTGGAAGGGTTTGCTCTGGCGATTCTCGCCACGGCGAGCGAGGCGAGCCTCCAGCCGAGAAGAAGAAGGAACGGCCAGAGCCACCGATGCGAGGAAAAGGTTGGTGAGAAGGGTGAACTTGGAGACCATTGTGAAGAAAAAGGCACTCTGAACAATCAATGCAACTGAAGCCTGAGGTGGAAAGCGTACATCCTTGGCCTTAAATACGTTTCACTCGCATAGGATACGCAGATGAAGAAGTGCCGGGTGTTGGTTTAATCTCGATAAGAAAGCAGAGCATTGTCGATGTATCATCTCCTTACCCTCGACTACCATGATGTACGGTGTCAAGATGATCAAGATGACCGCCACGGCACTGCGTCTATCATTTCATACTGATTTTTTGTCCCGATGGATGAGGGTAAGAGAAATGAATACTGAGGTATTGGACCGGTTGGAGTGGAGAACGCATTGTTTCTGACGAGTTCAAAGGGAACAGCCCACAAGGACTCCAATACTCACCAGGGGAATTTCGGAGGGAAGAATGCGACACACGATCAACTGAGGATGGTAACTAAGGACATGTTTAGCTATCGCTTTATGGTGCTGTAGAGCACAAACACTGCACTAGTGATAATCCTGAGAACACTCGCATGATCAACAAAATCCGGCGGCGGAACGAACTGGTAAGTTTGGTAACCGACAGATACGGGTGGCGGCAATGCTTAGCTTATTCAATATGACTAGGGGTTCCAAGTCGAAGCGCAAGCTCATGGGAGCACAAGTCCTCGGTAACCAATCAAGCAGTCGAAAGACCGGTATACATGTTTCGATCTTCGTCAGGGTTTGTAACAATAAGGGAGCAAGACGGCTCGAAGGGTTTTGGAGTCGATATAGCAGTTTTGATCTGTCAATAGGGTGGTAGTCAGCACAAAAATGTGATACGATTTTCGTGCTGGGTCTGAATTCCCTGTCGCCCTCCCTTCTGATATATCAATGATACATCAGTAGCCCTCAGTTATGTACATATGTGGTAAAGTGTGATGGTGAGAAGTATGATTTGACGAAGGATTCACTGACCACCTGTGGCTAGTGAGCGGTATCGTTTGATGCAGTATCGGTGCTGGTTCGCGATCCTTTGTTTCTAAATCATGAAGCTGTGAGTACAGACCTTGATCTCGATGGATTCAAGTGAGAACAGACCACCTCACTCATCGGATCGAAGTACCTAGGCGTGGGAATGTATTGCAAATTCTCATCTCCCTTCTCGGCAGATTGGTCATCAGTGCGAAGGGAGGCGAGGCGGGAGGACCCGAAGGGGTAGCGGAACTCGGCGAACCCACATAAGGGGTAGACGACGATTGTCGACTTCATCGAGGACAGCATGTTGCAACTTGACATGCGCTCTCGTTCCACCGAGCTAGTGCATGACGGTTGCCACACGTTGTTACCCTGTTCTCTCGCTCTTTCACTCCTGGTCAACTCCCAGACTTGCACTCTCCTCTCCCTCGCTCACACGGAAGCGATGACGGTACAACGCCGTGCCATCCTGACGAGACGACAAGAACAAGGACGACAAGGACGTCCTTACCCCGCGCCGCCAACATCCTCGTCTCCAACTCCCCATCCCCCGGGCCATCCCCTGTCCCCTTGCTCCAGCATGCAGAAACGACCACACAATGTGCGCGATTGTGCGCATTGTGCAGTCGCTCCTGATACGATTTTCGTGCTGGGTCTGAATTCCCTGTCGCCCTCCCTTCTGATCTATCAATGATACATCTGATAGTAGCCCTCAGTTTTGTACATATGTATGCGGTAAAGTGTGATGGTGAGAAATATGATTTGACGAAGGATTCACTGACCACCTGCGGCGCTGTGGCTAGTGAGCGGTATCACCTCAGGCAGACCATTCTCGGTGCCTATAGCACCCTCAGAGGTGGGGTAAAGTGTATGCGAGCTATTCATCCTCTGAGGCCAAGCTTCACGAGGTTCTAAATGAGCGGTATCAACGGTTTAATGCAGTATAGTATCGGTACTGGTTCGCGATCCTTTGTTTCTAAATCATAAAGCTGTGGCATGCCACCACGCGATTCGAGCCCAAGTTGGACTAGGAACGAGGCGCTAAGATAAGCCAGAAACTCGCCGAGACCTATAAGTACAAGCACACAAAAAGCGAATAAAGTAAAACGGCGCTGAATCGAGACCCAAACACACGAGATAAGCGCGATATTAAAATTTTAAACCCCAATAAATGTCTGGAATCAATCCTGTGGATGAGGTAAAGTCGTCTTTAGAGCTGTCTGCATGTCGTGTTGAAGTCTTGCTTTAGAAACTCATTTTTGAGTCGTCTGAAGCCGTTTCGGTTGTGTCTACTTTTGATGACCTCGGCTTGAAGGAGGACCTTCTTCGAGGAATCTATGCATATAGTCTGTCTTCGCTCTCGCTCTTTCCTATCGGATCTCATTTCCTTCTCCAGATCTTGAAAAGCCGTCGGCCATCCAGCAACGTGCCATATTACCTATTACTCAAGGACGGGACGTGATCGCTCAAGCGCACTCGGGAACCGGTAAAACTGCAGCCTTCTCCATATCCATCCTCCAATCCATCGATGTTTCTGTGCGCGAAACTCAAGCACTTATTCTCTCCCCTACAAGAGAGCTCGCTACTCAAACCCAATCCGTCGTTCTTGCTCTCGGCGACTATATGAACGTCCAATGCCATGCATGCATTGGGGGGACGTCCATTGGAGAGGACATTCGAAAGCTGGAATACGGTCAACATGTGGTGTCAGGGACTCCGGCACGTGTTTTCGACATGATTCGCCGCAGGGCTCTCCGAACACGAAGCATCAAAATGGTCGTTTTGGATGAAGCAGATGAACTTCTGGATAAAGGAACCAAGGATAAAACATACGACGTCTGTCGCTATCTTCCTCCGGCAACGCAAGTCGTATTGTTCGGCACTACGTTTCCCCCTGACGTGTTGGAGATGACAACAAAATTCATGACCGACCCTATACGAATCCTGGTGAAGCGTGATGAATTGACGCTCGAGTGGATCAAACAATTCTTCGTGGCCGTTGAAAAAGAAGACTGGAAATTCGATACGCTATGTGATTTGTATGACACACTCACCATCACGCAAGCCATGATTTTCTGTAACACACATCGAAAGGTTCGAATCCCTGGCCAGGGTGCTATCAATGACAACTCAACATCTTCACAGGTTGATTGGTTGACGGAGAAGATGCGTGTCGCTAATTTCACCGTATCCTCGATGCACGGTGAGATGGTGCAGAAGGAGAAAGATGCCATTATGGCGGAGTTCCGCGGTGGAACATCGTAAGCCATAATCTTCATCCATACTTGGCAAGTTTTATGAAACCCCTTCTTATAGGCGCGTGCTTATTACGACTGACGTGTGGGCCCGAGGAATCGATGTTCAACAAGTCTCACACGTTATCAACTACGATCTCCCTGCGTAAGCGCCCTTTTTTCACATTACGCACATTTCTGATGGGCCCTTCACAGGAACCGTGAGAACTACATTCATCGGATTGGCCGTTCAGGGCGATTTGGCAGGAAAGGTGTTGCGATCAGTGTACGCCGTGCACCCCTTCCATTGCCGTCTTCTCACGTAGAATTTTTTAGTTCGTGACGATTGACGACGTGCGCATACTCCGTGACATTGGTAAGACATTCTACCCTATCCCTCGACCCTTGTAGTCATATCTCTCCCGCAGAACAATTTTATAGTACACAAATCGTAAGCCATCCCACTACCATCACCACGATTATTTTCCTCGATGCATGTTACAGTACGAAATGTAGGTCAATGCTGCGGAACATATTTAGAATGTATTCTGACCGAAGTGTGGGTTCACTCGACGACGACTTTCGTCTGTTTCGCTACTTTTTCTCATCTTGTACACTCTTGGTGTCTTTTGTCGTCCCTTTTTATGTTCCTGTATTCGACACAAGCTTATTCACCTCGGCACTAATATTCACTTTTGTCGAGCTTATATGATGTGACGCACTCGGCCGCAAATCACCGGGCGTTGTAAACTTGAACGTCACCCCATATCGAAGTGGGTTATAAGAAGCACAGTGCTGCGAATTCAACTTGATCTTAGCAGTGGCCAACAATCCTGTACATACGAATGTCGACGTCTCATTTCAGGAAGCAGCTGGACTGATACCGGAAGCATAGTTTCACATAGTTGTGGGAAGATCCCGAGGTAGGCCGAGGGGAAGAGCAAAACAGACGGCGTCGAGATCGGGGCGAAACTATTGATCGGAAGGTCGGCGAACGACCGCTGACAGTGAGAGCTGAGTGAAACATAGTCTCGGACGATCGCACCTTCAACGTGACTCGGAGACGTCCGAAGAGTAGAACTTCCAGCCCTGAGCATCTAAAACGACTGCTTACGAGCTGGGTGAACCCAGCCACATTGGCGGACCACAGCGGAGTGCTGTTTGGATGGCCCATAAAGATTGTACAAAAGGGAAGCCAGGATTCCTAACATCATATATTCTCCAAGAGGTCGTCCGAGGGCTTAGCTTCGACCCACACACCTCCTTCGGGTCCTGTTTTGCGGGGTTCCTCCAAGGAAGCGAAGGGAACTGGAACTTGAGGGCAAATCATGCGGTCAGTAGGCTGGGTACCGTGGAATTCCACGGAGTGTCCTCTGCAGACCAACTAGAGAAGCGGCCTGCGCGTAACGTAGACTAGCACCATCCCATTGCAGCAGTCCTGCATTGAGTTATATTGCGTCGGTTTGACATCTCTGGAAAGTGCGACGTCAAAAGTGAAGAAATGGACAAATCATGAGTCTCTCCACCAAGCGAATTCTTACCCTGGAGGGAAAAGGGTGGACTAGAAAGTGTGCGAATATCATCTATTCCGCCGTGAGTCGGACCATGATCCGATGGAGGTCATACTCTGGCATTCCCGTTGACAAACTGATGGACCACAAGAGTCATTGACGTCGATCGACCTTTTTTTATAGTGTTTCATACGTTTTTTTCCTCTCGAGGGCTGGAATCGCCAAAGAAGTCTGATTTGACCCTGTACTCGGACTTTGAGTCATACGGTTAGGCTCACAGCCTCGATCGAGGTGAAATCAGCTACCGCAACACATTGTGCAGGTTACCATAGCTAAGCTCCGGCTGCCGAGCTTAGGTTGGTCGATGGGTATGGAATGGACCTCCCTCGTGCATCCTGATTCCGTCCCTGCCACCAGCGTCTGACTTCGCTTTGACCTACTACACGCTAACTCTTTCTTTTGAATCAAGCCGTGACACAAGAACATTAACCCTGAAAAGCTTGCACACCTTGTTGGGTTAGTTGCAAAACACGAACAAGGGTAAAAGCTGTGGTTTATTCCGCCTATCAGTTATCTGCACAGTACCATATTGGCATTGTACACATATCTTTCTGCCAAGGTTTTCATTATGTGTATAGCACGTGTTCACCGGATTGAACATGTATCTTCGCTCCCTGGAGTCGGGGACTTGGCGCAAGTGTGCCGCGACGATTCATTGACAGAGGTATCATATTTTCCCACGGTGATCCTGTTCAGCACTGTGAGAACTGCTTGAAGTTGGAGCGTCCTATACTTTGACAAGCATCCACCGCTCCCCCTGTCCCGCTGAGACCTCTTCTAGATCGGTGAACCCTACACTGGAATATAGCGCCCGCCCGGCCGTATTTCGTCGTGGACAAGCAGAACCACCGCTTTCTCTAGGTTCCTACCAGTATGCTCGCTCAAGAACCTCTCATCGATGTTTGTTCGCGCCCATTCCAAGCATGCCCTAACCAACAGAGCTCCAGCGCCTCTTCCCCTGTGGGCAGGGTGTACCCACATCGCAACCAGGCAGTACACCTGCCAGTCAGTACACACCCCAGCCTCCCTGAATCGGTCTCGAAAGCTGTCCGTGCCCGAGGGTCCTATGATTGTTGCTGTCCCTATCCACTCTCTCGCCCCATTCGTACCAGCGTCTACTTCATCTCCGTGTTCGCGCTCGTGCGGGACGCCCGAGTCCAAGTCCGACCCATCGCCCTCACCGCCGCCTCCGTTCAAGGCCAGCACGGAAGAGACGAACGTCCGCTTGAAAGCGGAATCAAGCCGCTCTCGCCAAATCTCCTGCGAGAAGGCCACTTCACGTTCGTAGTTGGAGGAGAACGCCTCTGGGTCAATCTGGAGCGAGCCGAGCCGGATCGCTTTGTACAATTCGAGATGGGACGGTGAGGTGCGCAGATCGACGGGGAATATAGTGTAGTCCCAGTCATGCCACTGTAACGTCGGTATTTCCGAAAGATCGTCCAAGTCTGTGTGCAGTGACGATGGGAGGATTGGGTTCAATTAAAGCAAGTAGAGTTTCTGTAAGCCAGCGTTCGTTTTCGAGATCGCGCTTGAGGCTGGAGCGCTTGAGCGCCCAGGCAGGAAAACTAGGCTATATGACTCGCATCGAATGTTCGGTTGCATCGGTATGCGACAATACCGGTGCGTCATCAATTGATCTCTCGACGGATCCGAGCGGCCCTAGCGGGCCGCGCTATCACCAAATACGAGGGGAAAATTCTGGAGAGATAAAACTGGTTTGTTCGCCCGGCCCGCCCTCCGAAGTATACCATATACGTTGACTACACTTGATCGGCCTCCCATGGGCGATTCAACCTGAATAGGTTTTTTCGCGCATGTTCTATGGTTCTACACGGAGACGGTGCGTCGATCGGGCGGTGATTCTATCCATTCTAGACCAAGCTTACTTCCTTCTTCCTGCTAGTCGTGAGAAAGTTTGACTCTCCCAGGTTTTCCCCTGCTGAAATGAAATCCCCATCCAGCGGAATTATGAATATAACACGTGCCCGGGGGCCGTGCTGTCGGGAATAAGCAGAACCATCACTTTCTCCTATTTCCCGCTATGTTTGCTTGAGAACTCGCCTCGACCCGTGTGTGTAGGCCCTGTAGGGTGCACCCACATCGCGAACGGCGCGTGCACTTTCCAATCTGTGCCTACGTTGGTCTAGGAAAGGGTCCATGCCCATGGGTCCTAAGTATTATCCTCGCCGTCCAGATCCAACCTCCGGTTCCTTCTGCGTCCTCCCTGTGGACCTCTCCGCTCTCCTGCGGGGCGCCCAAGCAAACATCGTCCCAACAGACCACTTCGAGTGCGTAGTTGGAGGAGATCGACCCCAGGATTGGTTCGGAGCGAGGCGAGCCGGATCGCTTTATGCGATCCGAGACGGGACTGCGAGACACGCAGATCGACGGGGAGCATGGTATCGGTATATTTCAAGTCATGCTGTGATGTCGGCCATTTTTCGATTATCATCGATGCGCAACGGAGTGCGGTTCAGGTGGTTTGGCGAGCCGGCGTTCCGTTTTTGGAACACCAGTGACAACAGGGATTGTCCACGAGGGTTGTCGTCATGTGTAGACCAGCTTCGATGTTGAGATGCTGGCCAGACCAGTACTTGTGGAGGCTAGGGCGGGATGCGACGATGCCGATGCCCCTTAGATCTAATCTCTTGATGGTTTCCAGGTTCAAGGCCTCTGTTGCGACCCGCGATCTCGAATATAGCATTACAGTATAGCACTAATATTGGGGCACGAATCCCCTAAATTTGGCGGGCGATAACGGGGACTCGTCGGGGAGAAACTCCGGGAACCCATACAGCCGACGGCTTCATTCGGTCCTTCTTCCGAGGTGTCTATGTCAGCTTTGATCGTCCAATAGGTGATCAAAGTGATTGGAAGCTTCCATCGAATATTGAATGGCTGTGCAGGTTTATTGAAAGCATGACAAGTCTCCGGCGAAGGATTTAACTTTTTGGAGCGGTGATGACCTAGCACGCGGATGCTGATTGGGGATGGCGTCTGTATGGGTCAGGAATCTGGCTGGCGACCAAAAGAGGACTAGGTCGAGTATACGTGATGTCAGAATACTTGCTTGACGATATGCAGCCCCGATATTTTTCTGCCACCATTGGTGTATTCGCCCCATCGCTGGTCGCTCTGAGATTTGAATGTCAAACTACCGACGCGCCCATAGTGTATACTTCGCATACTTCGGGAGGTCCATCCGATATTTCCACAGTTCCCTTTTAGTCCGATCGCAGTCATCGTCATTTCACGGAACGCTTCCAATTTTGATCCCTTGGTCCAAGCAACGAGCAACGAGCAACGAGCAACGAGCGTACTCTTCCTTGTACTTAGAAGGATAACACGTCGCTAAGATACGGCATGGACAAGAATGGAGCTACCAAGTACACACCATGGGAACGGATCAGGTTCGGTGACGCCAGACACTGCGTGCGTTGCGAAGTCGGATGCTACTGAGCGCTGAGCAGCGTCCGAGATCTATGATCTATGTGCGCGTCGTCAACGACAGAGCTTTGGTTCACACGGTGATACCCCTGCATGGATCTTGCTTCGTGCTCCGGTAGATTGGCGACGACAAAGTTCGTCTACGCAACTGATGGGTATACTTAGTTCAGACGCCCGACATATTATGCCGCAAACGCGTCGAGCGCTCCGCTTTCCAGTGGTTCCCTCCGAACGAACCGGAAGTCGAAGTGATAGATTTCCTGCATCTCCGGCGGGAACTGGTCCGACGGTTCGTCCACGAAGATGGTACGTGATTCAATCCATGTCTCAGGCTGGGTTGTGCGGCGGGGGAGATGCGCGCCTGCGGTGAATGATGTCCCCCTCGAGTAGGAACATCGACACGGATCGGGCTCGGTCTACTGGATATCAAGCGTCGCATCGCATTTCTGGAAGAGTGAGCGACTGTTTTGGCGTGGGGCTTGAACACCGGTAGATATGTTGATCTATTGACGATCAGCGTGATCGAAGTTCCTTGTTCCTTATCAGTAGCATGGTCGAGTATTGCAGTGCGTGTTGAGATGAGCTCGGGATCTACGTACATACCTTGTTCTCATGCCCAATCTCTGGATGCTACGATGAGCAATGACACTTTCGGTGAACGTTCGGATCGGTTTATTTCGGCATCCGGTTGAGAGGGAAGGGATGCACTCACTGTTCTGGTGGCGCAATGTTTGCTAGTACGGCAGTGGAAAGTCGTGCCAGTCACTGGCGGCCCGTCGTGCGAAGCTTGATACCACATACAGTATACGTGCGTGCTACCCACGCTGATAACGGATCTGATTACCGTTTTGAGAGAGAGTGTCCAGATTTATTTATGCGGAACCTGTGCTACGGTCAAGCCGCAATCTGGGCCACGCTGAGAAGGGGCGCAAGTGGACGACCCACTTCAAGGGGGTTCATAATTAAACCGATCGATGAAGCAGCACCGCATTTTGACGAAACCGAGCCGCCGGCAAGCGCCCGACCGGCACGGCGATCGACACAACCGAGATGTCGCTGTCTTTGCCCCACGGAGGTTTGCAAGGCCGTCCCTACTGTAAAATGACCAATGATCAGCGATCAATCCGCGAAAAATGGACCAGAGCTGCATCATGGAGGAAAGGAGGTAAAACCTTGAAACCGTGGTTGAAGATACATGTATTCCTTATCGGCGGGTAGGTCGGTGGCCGGTGGATGACCAAGGTCCAAATCTGGTTCCTGCCGAAAAGAAGCTAGTAACGCAAGGCACCTGTCGTCCATCCTCGCACTCTTCCTCCCCACGACATCCACTTTTGGGAGCCTCGATTACTGTACAAGCACCCCCGGTGTCCAATCCCTCGTTAGCCGGAGCCTTATTTCAAAAAAATGGCTATGATCAAAAAAAGACGCTGGGCCTATCACACGCACGACATTTGTTTCAAACTTGGTCAGGAAATCTAATGAAGCATCTGCATGATATGAACGTCATTGTTTTCTCGGAAGCGCATACCGGTAAGACAGAACTTCTCGTGCGGCAGTGCGAATAGGATGTCATGGCAGTGGACTGACTCAAAGCCTATAATATGATCAACAGGACGACGGAGGAGTTTGTGTGACTCATCTCATCCGTTGCTTGACTACTATGCGGTCATCATCATCATCATCTCGAGCAGATTCATCAGAGCCCTCGCCAGGGAGGAAAAACAAGTCGCAGTCGCAACGAGAGTACCGGTCCAAAGAGATGGACGGTTTCTCTGAGCTACGCGATGCATTACTCCTGGTGGATCCATTCGACACACCGTTAGGGAGAGATGCCACGCGGCATCAACTGCTTATCACAGGTCAGTTAAACATGTTCCTCAATCAGGCTCTCCAGCTGACAGCCGAACTACAGCTGCCAAAAAGCTGCGAAATCTGGCAGACGAAAAGGAAAAGCTGGTACTGCAACTATCAGCGATGCCCACCACCACCGCTGAAATGCGCGATCCAATGATGGGGATTCCTCATGGGAGAGCTGCCCGTTAGTGACCCTTTTCCGTAAAGGTTTCTAGCCCATAACTGAAAGCGCTGCAGCCGCTAGCATTGCATGGTCGTCAACTCCGAGTCAGGGGTATGGATCAGAACACTTGCTACCCACGACCTCGGAGCTTGTTCCTCCATTTCGAGGTTACGAAAATAGCACCCCCGGATGGTCACAGAGTCCAACACCGTACTATGGGCATGGCCACCAGCCATATGACATGGCACATTGGCACTAGGGTCGTCGTGCCACATTCCTCAAGTAAACATGCGACAGTTCCACTAGTACATTTTAGTATGATACCATTCTACGGGTGAACACGGACACATGTAGATAGCGGATGTATTATTTACCAATTACTTAGCAGGGCTAGTTATGTAGTTGTCTTAATCCAGTGTATTACTTCCATGGGAACAGACGCCGCTGTGCAAACAACTCCACACAACTGCCAATTGCCACCATGAGCAAACCAGGGCCTAAATCCAAGGTGACGCAGACACACCACGCAGGCGTTTACAAGGCAGATTCGATCAAAGTGCGCGATCCATCTCCCGGAGAGACTGCGATTGAGACGGTCTGTAGGATATTGCAGAATCTCTAGGTGTCGCCAACCTCCCAGACGCGGTTGCGTCTGCACTCGCGAGCGATGTCGAGTACAGAATACACCAAGTAGTCGAGGTTTGTCCCAATCGCATATTTTCGCGACGAGAATCACCAATGTCCTTGTCGTAGGAAGCCGCTCGCTATATGCGACATGCGCGCAGAACGGTGCTTACCACTGCCGACATCGACCTCGCACTGCGCACCTTGAACATAGAACCTCTATACGGTCATACCCCACATGCTCCGTCCACATTTCGACGCGCACTTCCGTACCCACATCTCTCTAACGCTGGTACCGTGTATTTCGTGGAGGACGAAGAGATTGATTTCGATAAAGTTTTGAGAGAGGAAAAGATTACAGTTCCGAGAGGTGTCAACTGGACCGCGCACTGGTTAGCCGTGGAAGGGGTGCAACCACTAGTACCAGAGAACCCGCCGGCCGTTCCCCGAGAAGAACCTACGCCTACAGGTACTGATGCCAAATCACCACTACCCGTTGCCTTGGTGTCTCAACAGGGAAGACAACTGCCACCAACGACTCAGCAAAACCAGCTCGTCAAACAAGTTTTGTCAAAAGAACTTCAACTATATTACACCCGACTCACTTCTTCCCTCCTTCCTCATTCATCTTCCGCTTCGGATACAGCCAAGCGAACAGCTGCTCTTGCGAGTCTTCGTGCAGACGCCGGTTTGCAGGCACTCTTGCCGTACTTGGTACGATGGGTCGGAGAAGGTGTTGTCAACGCGCTCAGGGAAGGAATGGATGGCGCACCAGACGGAAAGACACTCGAGGTTTTGCTTGACGTTGTGGGGGCCATCCTTGAGAACACAACATTGTTCATTGAGCCATATGTGTGTACTTTCTGCGCATATAATCTGTTCACTACTGTCTGTATGCTGACCACCCCACTCAGCTACACCAAATCCTGCCTTCCATCCTGTCCACGCTCCTACATTCCAACCTACCACGAACCCACGCGACCCACCTTCGCACTGCGGCCGCCCAGACGCTAGGCCGGTTGTTGACGCAACACTCGACAACGTATCCCTCTCTCTCTCCACGCATCATGAAGACTCTCCTGGTGGCACTGCTGGGTGGGGGCGGCTCGGCGTCTGCACCTGCGTCGAACTCAGTGATTGTAAACGGTTTCGAGTCGCTCGCGATTGCGGAAGATCCTTCGAGTGCGGAACCAAGAGGGACACCAAAACCACTCGGCACTCGGGAGGGTGCGATTCGCGGATTGGTCGGCATCGGAAAGGAGGCCGTTCGGAAGGGTGTCCTCGAAGGCGGTGGAGCTCGCGTAGTGGGAGAAGAGTGTGCTGCCTCGGACGATGAGTGTGTCGATGGCGTTGTTGATGCGATCATGGTGCGTTTGCGGCAATTCATTATTTCCGATATGCGTCATTGCTGAGAGTTTATGTGTTTTCTCCGTGCAGGTCGCTCTTCAGACGCTTTCACCTGTCTCAGACATGCCGGAGGCTCTTGATCGAAATCGGGAAGAAGACGTCGAGTTAATCGCACGGTTGACAGACATGCTTGGGGAGTTCTGTGCATCGAAGGTGGTTACCCGTGGTGATCGCGCGTGGGTTACAGGCATCGTACAAAGCGTTCATAGTTAAAACAACGTTGCCGCAAATGTGTCTTCGAACTACCACAGATCAACTTGAGTAATCTGCAAATACGACTCGCCCTGTGGTGCTCGTCTTGTGGGAGTGTTACCCTGGTGCTTTACACGAGGCTAGTCTTCTTATAACTGGATGTTTGAAATACAAATACAAACGCGCGGAGGTGCGTAGCCCCCGATAATAAGTCATGTGAAGCTGCGCGGAACATGACCTAAAGCACGTCTGAAAGGTGGCTCCCAAAACCACATGCAATTGCAAATCAGGTCAGTGAACGGGGTGAGCGTGGTGTACATTTACCCAAAAATTGCCGAAGATGTTTTCCACACTTCGAATTCATACCGACGAGTGCGGACTCACAGAATCTGCAAGGTGGGTCTGTCGACTTCGGCCCAGTGAGCAGGAAGTGAATCCCCTCACGGTGTAACGTATAGTCCTGAGAGTGTGACACGTAACTAGACTCGAACGCGCGCCAGGCTGGGCCGGACCAAGACGCCACATGCGATAGAAAAGTAAAACGGACCATGCAGGAATGCCTCCAGTGTGGCGGATACATACTACCAACCTGAAGGCAAACCTACTTTTCGGAGCGAAAAGCCTATCCGCAGATGCCGCCCAGGCACAAACCAAGCGGGATGCCGCATAGCCATGAGTACCGCGACCCGGTGCGGATGCTAAAAAGAGAATGTTTTTCGGTATGAGCAATCATGATCACGGTAGACCGGTAGTACTGTACCGTGGTGCTCAAACCTAATCAATTACTAGTAGAGTCTCCCAGCCAAGACGGAACCGTTGAGGGGGGAATCGAAGCGACCTACTAGCATGATGTGACTGAGCAAATCCTCGCAGAGGTAGGGCAGGCAGGAGTACAGGGTCTGTTGATGTTGTTCTCGTCGTATGCTTTGATTCGGTGCACGATACCGCATGCAGATAAGTAAAGCCGAACTTACATGCGATTGCACGGACGGCATGCATCGCAAGGATTATCAATCTAGTTTCGGCACTCTGAGTACGAGTAGAATATAATTGCAATAGAATGCTCTTACACACCTGTATAGGAGTATTACAGAGTCTGTCAAGATGATGCAAAATGGCCCATGCATGGGTCTTGAAGACGGAGACGAACTTTCAACCGTAATATGTAGGTCAAATCACGTATTACTGTACAATGTTGCTGACTGCGGGCGGTGCAGTACTATATTTACCTCAGGATTACATAAACCAATTTACTAGTCCAATGAGCGCCCGCATCTTCAAGTTCGCGTTGACGTCCAGCCCAACGGTTGAATTGCTAGCTGCTTAGCTGCTTGGGACATTCAACGCTGGTAGGGCATAAAATTACTGAAGATATTTCCCAGACTAGTAATCGCCAGGGCCGTACTACCGTCTACGCGAGACGAAATGTCCACTGAGCTCGCGCCGGCAGTGCAGGCGTACTTACAGATATCTGAGGCAAGTTCACTTCCACCTTGGATACATGTTTTTTCTCACATATCCTGATTCTCGTAGCGCGGTATTTGTATGTCATCCACGAGTCCATCCATTTATCACTAGCTGAGGCTAGAAATCGTTGATTGACCCGGATATCGCAGTGGCTGCTGTTGCACTGATTGTAAAACGAGTTTACCAGGGCTTCTCGAGATCACTGATCGACTGACCGACATGTTCCAGATTTTCGATTATTTTCTTACATTAGCGCAAGAGGTTAGTCGGCGATCTCAATTTCGTGGCGAACTTTGATTACTAAATTTGGCTAAGGTCGAATGGTTGTATGGCACGAGGTGGACGGCAGCAAGGATCCACTTTTCAATTTCACGTTATCTACCTTTTGTTGCCATTGCGATGGAAATTCCAAGTAGGTTGACAGCATCTCATTCGGTGGTTAGTAGATCAGAAGATGAATCGTTTAGCGTCGCTCGTCCGTGGGGGGGTCGACAGGGATTATGTGAGACAATCTATTTCTCATACCAGATCGATGATTGGATTGACCCGATTCAGTGTGGTACCCTTGGGATGGCAGCAAACGGTCCGTTGTTTGTTCATCTGGATGCAAATCTCTTGAAATCGCCTTTCAGCGATGTACTATGTGTGCATCGGCCTGGCAGAAGGTGAGGAGGTTCCGGAATAATAGAAAGTATGATCAAACTTTCGAGCAAACTTGAAAGTGATACTTCTTGTGCGAACATACGCCTTCTGGAAGCGCAACAACAAGATCCTCGTTGGAATGTGTACATTTGGCGTGGTGTGTACTTCCGTAAACGATGGTTTTTATCGACTTTGATTGAAATCGTGCAAAGGCGTGTATTGTGGTCGCCGTCACTGTTTCTGAAACCATTGCATCATCACCTGCAAACTGTACGTCTCACCTTGGCTCATATGTTCGTTTTTTCATAGTGTCTGCCTTCAACCTTGCAGCGGTATACGAGGCTCTCAATTGCCTTGGGCTGGAAACTCCAGTAGCTACTGCGGTTCAGTACATTTGTCTGATATGCTATGAAATGGGTAATGTGTCATTACCTTCGATCTCACAGAGCTGTTCCAAGCCATTCCATCATCATAGGTATGCTGGTCTTGAACTGCATAGCATTCCGGAGAATGGCACGACAAAACCGTCCTGGTCGATTGATCATGACACTATATCGTGATGGGGTTATGTACATGGCGGCTATGTTGGGCAAGCCTTGTCCATATCATTTCCTTGTTCATAGTAGCTGACACATGATTCTAAGCGTTCTCTGTGATCAATGTTGCCGTTACACTGGCGAGTTCATTGCATTGATTGATTAACAACTGTTGATCCCCAAGGACAGGTTCGATCTTCTGATGTTCTCAATTCGTTGGTTCCCTTCTCCCGAAACTTCCAGCCGTTGCTTTGCTGATGTTCCATGGCGCTTCATAGACCCCAAATGGTCTTGCACAGCATTCTTGCGTCTCGCATTTTCTTCAATCTCCGGGAGACTGATCGACGAGAACAAGAAGATTCGCTTTCAATTACCCTGTCAGAATTTCGCGTGGCGTCCCAAGGACTCGGATCCAGTGGATTCAGTAGTTCTCTGGCAACCTCTGGCTCAGGCGAAGTTTATCCCAAAACGATTGATAACACAACAGTCATAGATACCACCTGAGAACGTTTCATGTTTGTTGATGTGACGTGTTCCTTATCATTCTTTGCACTTCGCCCCACCGTATCATTCCGGAGATTTACCCCATGCTCTTTCATTCCGATATTAGATTTCGGACTCGTTGCACAGTCTTGGCATTGCAGTCTCTCATTACTCAGCGCTCAGCGCTTCATCCACCGGTCCCGCTGAGCCGATCTCGTGCTAGGGTTACTATTTTGTAGTGTTGATGCTCCAGGCCCTGTCTTTTCTCCTACATTTCATCCATTCGGAATGACTTTATCACTGTTACCATGTCCTTCATGATTCCCTCCCTTGTATGGACTACGAGATACGCTGTACCTTACTAGTTTACTATCAAAAGTACTAACACATATGTGTGTTATACTGGTTCTTACTACTATGCGGATCACATCAACGTTCGAGTCCTCGTGCCGTGCAGACCTGAGAGTGGGACTCCACTGGCACCCCCTCCAAAATCATCAGCTCATGATCACTACTGGGTGACTCTGCAAATACTTGGTGGTACCTCCGCGGCTCCGCGCACGAAGCGCTTCAAGTTCGGTTGGATCGATAGCCGTACTCAGGCTACTGGTACGGCCCGGGCCTTCCAGCTTGTCTCATTTCGCCGCCTCGGCGTCTTTCTTTCATAGACAACCACGAAAACGAGGTTTCCTTCGACCAGCAGTCTAATCTTCGGGTCTGTTTGTATTAACCGGCCCGGGGTCCTCAGCGCTCAGCGCTCACAAATAACCCACTGCCGTATGACACGATACGAACTTGAACGTTCTCCGGATCAATCGTCCGCGTTAATCGCGGGGAGATCACGATACCGCGGATAATCTAAGATCCATGCGACGCATATAAGCACATGAGTTGTGGCTTGCCTGCTCAATCTCAAAACACACCCAGGCTGCAATATTCGACATGCAACTGGTAAGGAACAGGCCAATTAGGTCCTTGGCTTTCGTCGATTGACACCCCTCACTAGATTCAA
>JBBPPF010000249.1:0-25119 GCA_038091815.1 Leccinum obscurum | reverse complement strand
GTCGGATTCCTCATCGGAATCGTCCTCGTCCGCCTCGAGCATGCGTTGATTACGGACGATGGCGGCTTGTTGCGCCGCTTCCTTTTCTTTGGTTGCGCGTTCCTTAGCAAGGTAAGATTCCAGTTCGGCACCCTGGAGAGGGACTTTTGAATTCATCTGAAAGGGTTTAAGCACCAAACTTTCGACTTGGAAAGATATAAAGGTACCCTCAGGTGGAGAGATCCATCCATCATAACGTTGCTGCCTATTTTTCCCTTGTCCCAGGTATCGTCGCCTCTTTGAGAGTTGTTCCATCTATCGAAGAGCATGCGAGAAAGAGTCCCTTCTTCACCTCTGCTCGTGAGGAGTATGACATTGTCGGGAACCGCTGCAAAGTCTGCAAATAACGATCTGGAAGGTCCGTGTGAAAGAGACGCCGGAACGGCAAGGATGAGTTTCGGTTCTCTTGACGAGTATTTCTGAACGAGTGTCTGGGGGTTCAGAAAAAACTCGAGATATCTGGAAGGAGCGTGAGCAGGGTAACAGAAAGGAGATTTGTGTGCGCACTTGAACCGCAGCGCAAACGCGCCTAATGCTTCGTCATCCGCTTCATCGTCTACTCTTCGTCTTTTGGCTCCCGTTTTACCAGATCCATCGACGCCGACATCCTCTTTGCTGACGGTACCACCTACCCATTCCATCATACTCCGGACGAATGTCAGCATTTCACGTCCGTTGCGAGATAAAAGGCAGATAGGATAGCGGAAGTCTGCATATTTCCAGTGTTGGTCTAGGAGGACGAGCAACTCGAGTAAGCGAGGGCCACCATCACAGGGCAACAGAAGAGAGCATCTGGATGACAAGGTAGCACCGATGGCGTCTGGAAGACAGAGAATGAGGTGCTGGGGAGTGAAAGGGGTCAAGAGCGATGCGCACCAATCATGGCAGCATCACGGTCTTTTCTTCGACTTGTTGTGACGTTTGCCCGATCTGCGTCGGTTATGAAAAGGTCTGGGCGAGCGAGCGGCTCGAAAATGCCACCCGCAGACGCTCGAAAGAGGACTGTGCCGTCGAGATGACGCTCTCTCATGTGATTCATGTTTACTGCATATACGATCGTGCCAGCTGATGGAGAACGAATCTTCCATATTGTGCCGCCGAGTGTATGTCCTGCAGAAAAGGGCGTGATTGTAATACCTTGACACTTTCCTGGACAGTATGGTGAGGAGAAACGCGATCGAAGGCACACCAAAACTAACCCTGGAGGTGTGTGGGTTGGGAATATCTGAGGGTGTTTACAGCATCATAGGCTTCGTGGACCTGGTGAGCGGTGGCGATATACTTTGGAGAAGGAGAATCGGGGGAGGTGGGAGCTTGGGCCTCAGGGTCAGTGAGCGACTCCTCGTCGGGGACTTGTTGTTCGTCGCGTATCCCTTCAATGTCCTCAAGGGTGACGATGCGTGCCATTGCCTGGACTGGGATGGTCGTGTATGCGGGCGCCTTGAGGCCCCAGCGGGCATACGCGTAGGCGTAGAGGCCGGTATGGGAGAGGTCGCCATGGGAGAGGAGGACGAGGTCGATGGTGGGGGCGCACTCTCGGAAGGCGGCGCAGTAGGCTGCGACGAGTGCGGTATTTTCCTGTGACCAGTCTGGAGATCCGCAGTCGAGGAGGACGCGGACGTCGTCGATCTGGAGGAGATAGGCGAGAGGGACGACGCTGTCTGCACCGACCGCGCCTGCGAGTGGTCTGAACGTGATCATATGCAGAGAGAATAAATATTATGTAATTTAGACGATGTAGCCGAAGCGTGGGAAATATTAGATAATGGCCATGTGTTTCTCGACCTTTTAACCCTCGGCCCTCTGCTGTTCTGGGTCATCCTCGCCTTTCTCCAAAGTAAGTTCTTCACGCGCCTCCTCACGCGTCCGCCCGCCTCACCTCCCCCCCTTCTTCAGCCAAATCATGCGTGAAGTCATCTCTGTCCACGTCGGCCAAGCTGGTGTCCAGATTGGAAACGCCTGCTGTACGTCCTTTCTGTCCGCGCGCCATACACGCGTCGCGCACGTTTCCATAATCAATCAGTGCTAATCCTTTACCGCAGGGGAGCTCTACACTGTCGAACACGGTCTCAGTGTAATTTCGTTTCCCCATTGTCTCTTATTCCGTCTCGCTGATCCGTCACATCTAGCCCGATGGTCGCCTTATCGAAGGCTCGCCGTCCGCTAACGACGATGGCTTCAGCACGTTCTTCTCCGAGACCTCGTCGGGAAAACACGTGCCTCGGTCACTTTACATTGACCTCGAGCCGAATGTGATTGACGAGGTTCGGACTGGCACTTACAGGAGTCTCTTCCACCCAGAGACCCTGGTCACCGGTAAAGAAGATGCCGCCAGCAACTGTACGTCGTTTCGCTCGTCTGTATGCTCCGTTATCTCATCCGATCCGTTCAAGATGCCCGTGGTCATTACACGATCGGCAAGGAGCAGATCGACACCGTCATGGACAAGGTTCGTCGGCTCGCCGACAACTGCGCTGGTTTGCAGGGATTCTTCGTGTTCCATTCCTTTGGTGGTGGCACTGGATCGGGCTTTGGTGCTTTGATTCTCGAACGTCTTTCTACAGACTACGGCAAAAAGTCAAAGTTGGAGTTCAGCGTGTATCCTGCTCCGACAATGGCAAACTCTGTTGTCGAACCCTATAATTCCGTCCTGACGACGCACACGACCCTCGAGCATTCCGATTGCTCGTTCATGGTATGCTGGAATATTACATGTCTTTGTACGTCACGCTTACCCCAATCTAATCCAATCAGGTTGACAACGAGGCTATTTACGACATCTGTAAACGTAATCTGAACATCACGTCGCCTAGCTTCACGAACTTGAACCGCTTGATCGCTCAAGTTGTCTCATCAATCACTGCCTCGTTGCGATTCGATGGTTCTCTTAATGTTGATCTTAACGAATTCCAGACCAACTTGGTTCCGTAAGTGTTGTAGAGTGTGCTCGACTAGGGTGCTTGAACTGATTGCCTGTAGTTTCCCTCGTATTCATTTCCCTTTGGCCACTTTTGCTCCTATCATCTCTGCTGAAAAGGCTCATCACGAGCAAAATTCGGTTGCAGACATGACCTTCTCGTGTTTCGAGACCGGCAACCAGATGGTCAAGTGCGATCCCCGAGAGGGCAAATACAGTACGTCAAATTACACGTTGCACTCGCCGTCTATTGAGTCGAGTGCTAGTGGCTTGCGCGCTGCTCTACCGTGGCGATGTCGTTCCCAAGGACGTCAACGCGGCCGTCAGCGTCATCAAAACCCGCCGCACTATTCAATTCGTGGACTGGTGCCCCACTGGCTTCAAGCTCGGCATCTGTAACGAGCCACCTGCTCACATCCCGGGTGGCGATCTCGCCAAGGTGTCTCGCAGCATGTGCATGTTGTCGAACACGACAGCGATCTCCAGCGCGTGGAGCCGCCTAGACCACAAATTTGATCTCTTGTACTCCAAGCGTGCCTTTGTGCATTGGTACGTTGGCGAGGGCATGGAAGAGGGCGAGTTCTCGGAAGCACGTGAGGACCTCGCTGCGCTCGAAAAGGACTACGAGGAGGTTGGCATCGACTCCGCGGATGTGGAGGACGGAGGGGAGTATTAGATATACGCCCTGATTGCACGTTCACTTTTTGCATGATTTCTCCTGGTTCTTCTCTCTACGAATTTTGTAATCTGTTTTTTTTCTGGATGGATGATGAATTTTACGATATGTATACCTGTGAATGTGTGCGAAGGAATAGAGAAAAAAAAAACATTGGCAGTCCGAGAAATATTTTACGTGTCTTGCTCCGCTCCGAGAGGATTAGGATTGGGCCGATGGAATTTCCAAAATAAGAATGATACCCCGACAAATTTTAGCGAGGTATAATTATAATTATTTTTATATCAAGTTGATTCTTCCTGCTTCACCACCATCCAACTGTTTAGCTCTCCACCATGCGCGAAGTCATCTCTCTCCACGTCGGTCAAGCTGGTGTACAAATCGGCAATGCATGCTGTAAGTCCTTCATACCCTTCGTTATCCTCGCCCGACTCTCACCACCTTCTAGGGGAGCTCTACACCTTGGAGCACGGTCTGAGTGTGCGCCGTTCTCCCTTTTCTCTTCTCGGGTCACGCTGTAACTAGACTTACTTTTCAGCCCGACGGTCGTCTTTCAGACCCCGCCACGAGCAATGATCAGGGTTTTTCGACATTCTTCTCAGAAACCGGTTCCGGGAAGCACGTCCCTCGTTCCCTCTACATTGATTTGGAACCCGGTGTCGTGGATGAGGTCAAGATCGGTCCATATAGATCACTCTTCCACCCCGAGACAATGATCACTGGCAAGGAGGATGCCGCCAACAATTGTAAGCACGTGTTTTGTGTCAACGCGTGCAAGTCGCTCATCGCTCCTCAATCGCCATCTCATCGCAGACGCCCGTGGACATTATACCGTAGGAAAGGAGCTCATCGACCCAGTCATGGATAAATTGCGTCGCCTCGCCGACAACTGTTCTGGTCTGCAAGGTTTTTTCGTCTTCCACTCCTTCGGTGGCGGTACTGGATCGGGCTTTGGCGCGCTTTTGTTGGAACGGCTCTCGACTGACTACGGGAAGAAGTCCAAATTGGAGTTCTGCGTATACCCTGCCCCGCAGCTCTCTAGCTCCGTCGTCGAACCATACAACTCTGTTCTCACAACTCACACCACTCTTGAGCACTCGGACTGCTCATTTATGGTAAGCCCTAGACCAAAAGAAAAATCGATGGTATTCTAATGCATTCTCCTGACAGGTGGATAACGAAGCTATCTACTCCATCTGCAAAAAGAACTTGGGCGTCTCTCTACCCAGCTTCGTCAACCTGAACCGCCTAATTGCGCAGGTTGTTTCCTCGATCACTGCTTCTCTGCGGTTCGACGGTTCCCTGAACGTCGACTTGAACGAGTTTCAGACTAACTTGGTTCCGTGAGTGATCGGTTGATCAAGCTTCCTTCTCTCTTTTTTTTCTAAGAAATTTGTCTAGCTTCCCGCGTATCCACTTCCCGCTTGCAACGTATGCGCCATTGCTTTCCGCGGAGAAAGCTACTCATGAGCAGAACTCTGTAAATGAGATGACTTTCTCTTGCTTCGAGAGCGGACATCAGATGGTGAGTTTGCTGGGGTGATACCGCCGTCTAGTTGACACTGACCTTTCCCCTTAGGTGAAATGTGACCCCAAAGAAGGCAAATATAGTACGTTGGCAATCTAATCACTCTTTGAATGTGCTGAATCTCCAAATAGTGGCGTGTGCCCTCTTGTACCGTGGGGATGTCGTTCCAAAGGATGTCCAGGCAGCCGTTGCCACCATCAAAACAAAGAAGACCATCCAGTTTGTCGACTGGTGTCCCACTGGCTTCAAGCTCGGCATTTGCAATGAAGCTCCGGCCCACATCCCCTCGGGTGACCTTGCAAAAACAAGCCGCAGTCTCTGCATGTTGTCAAAGTAAGTCCTCGGAGTTTAGGTCTGCTGATCACCTAACCTTGTCATGTAGCACTACTGCCATATCTGTTGCATGGAGTCGCCTCGGTCAGTCTTTGGAATAGACAACCAGTTTCCCTTATAATTATTGACGCTGTGCCAGATTACAAGTTCGATTTGATGTACTCAAAGCGCGCTTTTGTTCACTGGTATGTTGGTGAAGGAATGGAAGAGGTGCGTCGTCTCTTCTTCGCAATCCAATGAATCTCACCGCGTCGTAGGGCGAATTTTCTGAGGCTCGAGAGGATCTCGCTGCTCTGGAAAAGGATTATGAAGAGGTGGGCACCGACTCAGCGGACGCCGAAGAGGAGAACGCCGAGTATTAGGCGATTCGCTCTAGTTTCTTCTTCCTTCGTTTCGATTTCCCGCAGATATTATTATGGATAGGCAATTTAGATTAAGTACTTGTCAGCACTTGCTTAACGGCGACTAAAACTCCATCCAAATTATATTTCTACTAAAAATCCGTCTTTGCATTGGCCTCTGTATTGTCTTCAGGGTATTCCACCGAAGTCAGGTAGATGGTTATGTCCATGCCAGGTCCATTTTCATTGAGCGCCATCGAAACACTGTTGCAATCAGTACTGGAGCCTTCAAATGACAGGCCCGAATAATTTTACCTCGACAAATCCTGCACTAGATAAAAACAACCTTCAGACGCATTCTCAGCGGCTTTGAGCATCTGCTGCTTTGAATGGGTAGTCAGCAGGCCGATTACCCTCGACCCGGCAGCCAAGCCGCTCACGACACCAGCAGGTGCATCTTCTACAACAACGCCTGATGGTGAAAATGCGCCTATGCCATAGCTCGGAAAGTGAAATCCCTCACAATCGGCGGCACTGACACCACACCTAGTGGCCCCCTCAAGGTATGGTTCTGGACTTTGATAGTGTTGTTATGCAGATCAATGAGCAACGAAGGGAGGGCATTACTGTGGTTTCCCGTTGCGGACGTCATCCGCAGTCACAAAATCGTCTGGAGCGTCTATGTTTGATGCTTTCAAGGCAGCAGTGGCATAAGCTCTCGCCGCAGACGTGCAGATCGTCCACCGCTGGTTTGGCTTACTCTTCGCGGACGACAACTGTGGGGAAGAGTCAATGACCTGTCGAAAGAACCGAAGAACGAAACAGACGACTCGCATTGTCGAGGATGGGGCGTACGCCAGGGAGTATCTTGATTCCGTTCTCTGCAGACTCGATGATAGCTCGTTCGAAACGGCCAACTTCGTCCTGATCGGTCAGCAACGGATCAGCGGGAGGAAAGTCGGGCGAGTCGGGAGACAACAAGAGACCTCGAGCATTTCTGGATCAGTGATTCCACACCACTTTACAAGGTTGTCTTTGGTTCTGACGCCGTGCGAGCCTGCAAACGAGCGGGTCAGATATGGTCAGCTCAATTGAGAAACAGGGATAGTTACTGTGCAGGATCGTCTCTACGTCGAGGTTGGGGTACGTCTTTGCAAAGGTCGTCCAGGCGCCGATTACGCCGATTGTTGAATCGATTAGCGTGCCGTCCATGTCGAACAATCTGGTTACTAGTATAAGTCATGGCAAACGATTGGAATTCTTGGAAGCGGGACTCACACCGCGCCGACCTGAAACTTTACTTCGGTCATGGTACTAGCTAGTAATGGAATGAAGACTCGGATGGCCACGGTACGTGTTGGGCCCTTTCGGAGGGAGGGATGCCGAGTCCTCCGAGTCCGAGTCCTGAGACTGTTTGGATCTAAAGCCGCCGTCAAAACAAACGCTTGTTAGATGTCCCAATATGGACACCACAAAGATGCCGCGACGTCGCCAACAGTACACGCAGGAAAGCATTGACCAGCAACTACAGCAGATACATCTTCTCGATGCGTCATCCTCCTCCGAGAACTTGGAACAGCTCGGTCCTATTATCAAACAGATCCATGCAAATCGACAGCAGGAGATTTACTTGCGCAACCTCCAAGCTCTCATCGAGGCAAAGGACGCCGAGATAGAGGGTATATGCACAGAGAACTATCAAGAGTTCATTTCCTCCATCTCTACCCTCTTCACAATCAAGTCATACACCACCAACCTCCGCGAGAAGATCGCCACATTAGATGAAGGCGTTGGGCAGCTAGGGAAGGGACTCGTCGAAAAAAAGAGGACCTTGCTGCAATCGAAGAAGACGGCTTCCAACCTCGACGAAGCTATTGACACGCTCCAGGCTTGTTTGAAGCTTCTCGACGTTGTCGACCGCATTGGCGACATGATCAAAGAGGGCAGGTTTTGGAGCGCCCTGCGCGTGAGTCGAACGAAAATTGAACGGCCCTCATGCTAATCTACTACTCCCGAGTCTCTGGAAGACATTCAGACCATGCCATTGACATCTCTATCACAAACCCCGTTATACCAGCATATACTGTCTTCTCTGCCTTCACTCCGGATCCAGGTCCAAAATGCTGTTACTGCATCCATGAAACAGTGGTTACTCGAGATTAGAAACGTCACTGCCTTAGTGGGGAGGTCCGCCATGGAGGTCATGGAGTCACGCACGCGAAAGTGGAGAGCCCGACGCGACAAGGATCCAATGCTGAGATCAAGTCGCGTGGGCAGTGCGGTTGAATTGGTCACATATGAAAGAACCGACAGTAAGTCCCGTCTGTACCAGGTTGGTCGTGGCTCAGAAACACCGTGATGCGCAGTCAATGTCCTCGACAAGAACAAGATTGGTGTCGATTTCAAACCACTGTACCAATGCGTCCATATCTATATTTCCTTGGATTCGCTCGACGATCTCCGCACTTCCTACCAATCTGATCGCAAGGTTCTCCAAATCTAACTTTATTCGTGGACGGTGCTGACCCTTTGTCCAGGCTCAGTCGGACCTCATTCTTCCAACACCACTTTCTTTATCTTCACTTCCTGCCCTTCTTGAAGAAATATGTGGCTTTTTCATCATAGAATCACATGTGCTGGATACCACTTCTGGCTTCCGCTCGGAACGGGAGGTGGAGGAACTCTGGGACGCGCTTGTTTCTCAATTATCTTCGGCTATTAGTTCCGCCTTGGTGGAGCAAAAGGATCCCGACATGTTCTTGAAGGTCAAGGAATGTCTAACAGCGTTCGTCATGACACTCGAGGTAATTATAACATGCCGTGCCTTGGCTGTGACGTCAGTGACCTCGTTGCACAGTCCTATTCTTATTCAACACATTCTCTCCATGCTCTGACGCTCGCTCTGTTCGAGAAATATACAGGGATTCTGGAAACGGAGTTCAGTCGGAAACTGGATTCGGTGCGTACTACGCAAGTGCTCGTCTCTCGCTTTCCTCAGGCCAGGTATCTTTTAGGTCGTGCTCAAAGATGATTACATGCCAATGCACGTTACTACATCGTCTGAGCGAAATTCCGTACTCGGCAGCGTATGGCTGAGCGCGCCTGAAAAGGACAACCTTTCCAAGTAATGCCGTGACTATTCGTAGGTCAGAGACGTGCTTAACTGTTCTCAGGAGTGCCGTACCGCTCACTCTACCGTGGTCCCAAAGCTTCTATCTTTGCTGTCAAGATGTAAGTTTGCTTGCTTCGTGGGGTGGCCCTCTGATGACTCCCACAGATCCGAGCCTTCATTCAACAGTTTTATCAATTTGTAGAAGGCGTTTCGCAACATCACAGCAACATCGACAACCTTCTGAGTCGGGTGAGGCTGTGTGATTGACCTTGATCTGGCACTTGCTTACGATAGATCGTTGGCAGTCACTCGATAAGCTCCTGTCAAACCATATAGTTGACAGCATAAACAAACGGCTTCAGAGCACATCGGCACTTTCGCAGATCGCACAGATTGTGACCAATTTAGAATATTTCGAGGTAGCTTGCATCGAGCTAGGGCGATCGCTCACCGATCTCAGGTAGTCCTTGCCTATTCGCCGAGGGTCTCGCGGGGGCAGTGCTCACTCCTTACAGGTCTACGCAGCGTGGGGGCACAATCCGACTTGCTTCCTCGCCCTTCTCAGAGCCGTTCCAACGATCTCGGAGACGAATCACAGCCCTCATTACCTCAAAGCTTGATGACTTTTTCGATCTATCTGAATATGACTGGACACCACAGCGCCGCGAACAGATGCCGAGCATGTATCTTTATGAGCTCGTGAACTGGCTCACGACTGTCGTGGATTCGCTTGCACTCAAAGATACCTACAAGGATGATGCTTACAAGGGCGCCGTGGGGTACATTGCCGAGAGTTTCATGGTAAACGGCTCCCCCATACTGTCTATACCAGGGCTCATACGAACTCGACGTAGAACTTCATGATTGGTCCCAGCGTGCCGGCGATGAACGAAAATGCAATAGCCAATATGGTGTCCGACATGTCGTTCCTAGAAGGCGAGATGACGAGGATAGGGCGAGCGAGCCTCAATGCATTCTTCACCGAGTTACACTTGGTAGAACTCTAATTCTACCACACTTTTTGCTCTGATAATGGTGCTTGCAGATGGCCAAGATCATCCTCACGGATATTGTACAGGATTATCTGAACCCAAGTATTAGACAAGCATCCTATGGTGAAGTCAAGCCAAAAAGGCTGCAGGCACTTTTAGAGAAACTTGCCAGGTATGGGACTACCCGGCGTGACAACCCGTCCAGGGAGAGAGGCGAGAAGCGCAGGAGGGAAGCAGAGACGTTGCACAGAATGACCCTTATACATACCTAACTCTTAGTTGGACGTCGTAACACCGTTTATACGAGGCTAGTGTGATGGTAAAAATCTATAGCATGGGACAACAAACTTAAACACGCTTGCAATATGTTTGCAAATTATGAAGGCGTGGGAAACGAAAGAGCGTCCCAAGTAATTCAAGAGTAAAAGAAAGGTCGGTGTATCATTCAACGTCGTGATGGGAGAACAAGTGCACATACGGAACCAACCGAGAAGAGATTCCAAAGGACTCTTCCTCATCCCCTCCGTTTATTGATGTTGGTTGCCAACCACTCAAGACCCTCGTACAGTCCATCACCTGATGTGGCGCAAGCGGCCTGCATCAAATTCCACGTCAACAATCTGGGTCTGAATCGAATAACCTCAAA
This sequence comes from Leccinum obscurum, assembly GCA_038091815.1. NCBI lineage: Eukaryota > Fungi > Basidiomycota > Agaricomycetes > Boletales > Boletaceae > Leccinum > Leccinum obscurum. The sequence goes on along the minus strand of JBBPPF010000249.1, from coordinate 14,535 downwards.
TCAGGAACTGACCTGGATGTACCACGTTCGCTGTCTAAGAGCTTGAAGACCAAGCTTGTCCGTGATCTCAGCAGCGTTCATTGCGTTGGGAAGATCTTGCTTGTTAGCAAAAACAAGAAGGAGGGCATCCCGAAGTTCATCCTCGTTCAGCATACGTTGAAGTTCTTCACGGGCCTCCGAGACACGTTCCCGATCGTTCGAGTCCACCACAAAGATGATTCCCTGCGTGTTCTGGAAGTCTGAAACACGGGGTTGGATGAGCAAATGCGGTGGAATGCCGGAAACGTACAATGCCTCCAAAGCGGACGGATCTTATCCTGTCCTCCAACATCCCACACAGTGAACGAAATGTTCTTATACTCGACAGTCTCAACATTGAAGCCTACGGGTTGTAAGAATGCTAAGCCACGACAACGAGTCATGTGACTCACCAATCGTAGGAATCGTGGTCACAATTTCGCCAAGCTTAAGCTTGTAGAGGATGGTGGTCTTACCAGCGGCATCAAGGCCAACCTGCATAGACGGATCGATGAGGGTAGTTAGAGGCAGAGGGTACCGTAGGTTCGTACCATCAGAATACCTAAATAAAATAACAATATCTATTAGCGTATATGGGTGATCGCTGGGCGTGAAACTTACGCATTTCCTTGGCCTTGAAGAGAATGCGAACAAAATGTGACATTGACATACCCATTGTGTGCTACGACGACGAGAAGAAAGACGAGTGGTTTTGTTGTGTCGAGTTGTAAGATGGAGGTAAAGAGCAAGTTTGCTTGTTTGGCAGGGTAACGTGTGAGAACGGACTTTCGAACTCCGCAAGCGGGTAAATCGTTGCCGAGTGTGTTCTATGTTACGGCTTTTGTACTATTGCACCTTCCACGTTTACACGTACTCCTGACGAAGAGTCTACGTGTTCTATACTGCGGAAATGTCTTTCTAGTCATCCACCTCCCACACTTTTCGCAACCGTGAATTAAAGAACGAGTCACCCAACCCTAATTAACCTGTCCGGAATGTCCACCGACGTGTCCCAAAAAGAAGTCGGCGCTGAGACTCGGCTTTCGATCGAGTTATTTGCACGAAAGTAACCATGTCTCTTCTCGACGTTGACTGCGAGAAAAGTTCTCCGCGCAGACATCGTCTAGTCAAGAGATGCATCTGTGAATGAAGAACTGCGAGGTGTGCGCAATCATACTTTGTCTATAGACTACGGTAATACTAGTGCAATCGATGGCTGTTACCTTCGTTGGCACGTGGAAATTACGACGAAGAACCACTTGCCCCTAGTTTGGCAAGCTCAAATTGAGATCGACACTTTTTTGACCAGATAGTGGTACCCGGTGATTCACCCAAAATGTGTTGTATGACAAGAAAAAGCCCAATGTATTACCAACCAGAAAAACGGTGAACACGCTACTGAAAAACCAAATGAGATGGATGACAGGCCAATATGCACACCAATGAGGAGAGGAAAGTGAGATCGGTAATCTAAGGAAATATTGGATACAGTGGGTACAGCGATGCAAAACCAGTAAAAGAAAAAGGCTAGAGGGATACAGTCATTGAAGCACGATTAGATGTTGGGTTTGTCCAGTAAGGTATCTTCGGCACACGATGCACCAAAATGTTCACGGTCCGTATCAGAGCGTTAGTCATTGGCCGCTCGTGAGGATGCAAACTAAGTTTGCTCTGCCAGATGGGCATCCAATTTTTTGCGCCATCCGACGTAGTATGGACAGGCTTTGCTTGGCTGATATTTGCAGAGCTCAAATAGGATAAGCTGTTCGTGGAATCCGGCGTTAAACCAGACTTGCTCGCGTGCTAGAGGCCGGGTTCGATGAGAATCAGGCAACAGGCAACACGGAAAGAACCAACCCTGCCGAACTGTTGACATAGCTTCGGTAGCATCAATTCGGCTTGTGCGCATCACTGCGGCGTGTCAATATAAAGTACGACGGTGTATGGGTTGAGACTACGCACAGTATGCAGCAACTACAGCTGCACTGCGAGTCAGACCTTGGTTGCAGTGGACGAGGACAATTCCCTCGGCCGCGATGGCTCGCTCTATGAATTGACAGGCAGTGGGGAGCCAAATCAATAGATCGGCGAAGTCGACATCTTCGACAGGAATTCGCATATGAACGACGCCAGACTCGGGGATCTCTGCGGGAATTGCATCGCTGCAAACAGATACAATGTGGGTAACCCGGCGTTCTGTTAACGTCCGTGGTGATCTAGCTGCATGGATACTAGACATAGTTCAAATCAGGAAATAGTACGTCACGGGGGAAATAAGCGACATACTTTCCGAGATACAGCTTACCGGGGATGATCGTATCGACGTTCTTCCAGCCCATGATTTCTGAATGAGGAGTCTAGAATTCCTGATAGAATGTCCAAAGTGACACCGCGATCCATTGTCGGTTTTGTAGTCTCGGAAAAGCTCGAGCGTTTAGGCAACCCGGAGGATCGAGTAACCGTATGCGCCAACGACTTGTGAGCAGAGGTTCGCCAATGATGTTCAATGGCAGTGAAGAAATCGCATTTCACAGCCAGAAGTCTCCGCAGACGAAGAGAGTCGAAATGCAGTGTCCCGGACATAGTGCTTAGAATGGAAATGAGCTGAAGGCGCATTCATCGCCACCGACGCGATATGCATGACGCGGTCACTTGGTAACTTTTCAGAAACGAAAACGGACAGAACGTTGAAAGAGAATTGAACACCGTGTCCCGTTATCCGGTGACTGATCGCATAATCCTGTACCTCTCTCTATACCATTCAAGGAAACTTCTGCGTATAAATTCGTCAGAAAATGGACGGGTCGGGCGGACATAACGGAGATATTCCATTTTTGGCAAAAGGATGCCGGGTGTTCAAGTAGCCGCCTCCGGAAGTGAAACCTGGCATCCACTTGAAAACCTACATGCTAACTTGTCTTACCCTTCCCCGAGGCCTGTATGTATGCAGTGCAGTGACATCGTCATTGACCAGTTAGGCGTACCTTGTATCCCTATGCATTGCTTGCTAATAGCCGATCCCGTGGAGGTCCTACTAAGATCGATTAATATTAGTAACCAGAAATACAACAACACATTATGCAGCAGGACTCGGAGCCACCTTCAGTGCTCAGCTTCACTGAGGCTCAATGGACTGGTTGTGACTCGCCTCTTTGTCTGTCCCCCCGAATTTTTTTGTTACCTTCCATTCCATTTTCCCCCGGCTCTCCGGCATGGAGTGGTGCCTTTCGCTAAACGACTCCGAGTCGGATGTGTGTGCACGACACGCTTTTACCACATTGTGACCCACCGCCGTAATTGCGTCACCAGCACGACTTCCACGAGGCTCAGCGGGAATATAACGAGGTTTTCGGCCTGCAAAGCACCAGTGCCCTGAACGTTAAACGTGTAGTGAGTCGGTCGGGCGGCGGCCGCGTGTATTCTGCGCCTCAAATCGATGGGAAAGGCGAACAACGTGTCAAGCACCTGTCACTGAGTCACATACTAGGCCTGGAGCCGAGAACCTGCATGCGGCCTCCCTGTTAATTGTTAAGTCAGATTCTCGGAGATATGCCACGCGCAAAGGGTATGCACTCTATGGAGTCCGTGTAAGGAGGTCCATATATATGGACTGATAAAAGCGCCAACCCGCCACATCCAAACTTTTCCATCCACCAAGCGAAGAATCTCTGTATCCACGCAAACCTCAGTAAGAAATGCTTGAAATCGAGTGGAAATCTTCCGTAAGTTGACCTTGTGCGATGATCTGCTTACCGTTTCTCACTTCCGAAAAGCATTACCACTCAGATGGTCGGCGGCGTAGTCGTCCAAAAGCTTCCACGGTACATGGCTGGCTCGTCAAGTGGCGTGCCACATTCAGCGGAAACGAGCGCCTTCGCAAGGAGGGCATACGCGAGATGCGTGAGGCCAAAGCTGTGCGAGAGTGGAAGAAGCAGCGAAGGGCTGCACGACTGGCCAAGGCAGGGACATCCGAGTCGAACAGTCTCTTCCATCTCTGGCCAATCACGTTCGGTGAGAAGAAGAAGCGGAAAATACATGCATCCAAATCCATATCTCGTGGCGCTCGAACCTCTTCTGCTAAACGACCTAGCCTGAGCAAAGGAGGCACTCGGTCTCAGACCTCCCCAGCCCATTCTCCAAGCCCCACCCTCGTCAACAGTCGGCGACCCAGTCAAAGCCGACAGGAATCAGGAAACCGTCATCATCATAACGTGCGAAAACCTTCCCACAGTAGTAGTCGGGGAGATAGAGCTTCAAAAAAGAATCGATGACATCGATGACACCCAGTAACCAGTGACATTGAGTATTTTATTGTTGCGGGTAGATATTTATGCCGTTACATTTGGAACGTGTCTGTACTAGTATACTTAGGGATCGAAAACCAGCCACGTATTGACATAACCCATGGCCGACTGCTAACCCACAATGGATATTGTTCGACTCGATAACAATAGCCAAGCACCACTTACGCACGAAACAGGGGGAATCACAGCACCTGGACAGCAACGTGCTGACGAATTGTATGGTTGAGAACAGCAAGGCTGAGAGTTATGACGTACATGTTCAATGCGAGTTGTCCTGCACGTTTGTATTCATTGGAGGTTTCTTCTTCTTACGCCTTTTCCGCTTCCGCTTGCAATCGTTCAATTCCCTAGCGTTGCCGGGCTTATCAGTGAGTTCCGGTGGGCCATCGAGATTTAGCAACGGGATGCCAAGCGCCTTGGCTCTGTCATCTGAAGGTATAGAGTTGGCCCTGACTCGACTGGATCCTGGCGTTGTCTTTTCCGGGACCGGAGCTTGTGGGGTCCAGAGAAAGAATGAGGCAAAGGCGTGGACCGTAAATTAACAGGATTCTGAGCGCACCGGAAGTTTCTCGGGACAGTTCCGAACATGGGGCAACAGTGGTGGTTAGATCTGCAGAAAATATAGTCTGGGGTGACCTCACGGTCTGTTGTTTTTCTTTCCTTGAAAACGGATCTGGTGGAGTTGGTCACTAAAATGCAGAGCAAAATGAATATTGCTCACTGTGGTTTGTGTGCTCCATTACACGCGAATTCTGTGACAAAAAACCCGAATGTCTAGGAAGGTCCTCAGCAGAGGGACACGGATTGGTCCGCGGCTCCAGCTTTTTCTTCTTCTTGCTGCCTGCATGTCCAAAGGGATCCACCTTCACTTTCCGCTTAGATGGCCTTCCTTTGTGCTCCTCGTTGTCTGATTCTTGCGGTTGTGACTCCACGACGCCCTCATTCTTTGCGGCGTGCTTCCCCAGTCTACGTTTGAGTTTGGAGGCCTCGTGAGCTAGCGGTGGTGCCATAGGAATAGATGCACCAACACCCAATCTATACAGACTTTGTTTGTGAGCCCCCAACACGCACGACATTACCAGTACCTTGGATGTCGATGGAGATCTTGCTCGAGTATTTGGGACGCATTTGCGCCACTGGAGCCAAGTTGTGCACGGTGAATAGGTTTTATCCAAGATTCCACTAGACTATGTGCAAAAGACATGGACGTGTCAATCTGAGCCTGCAGACTTTCTAGGTCGACATCATCGTCGGCGACCATTGGAGGTGGTATTGGTGGAGATACGCGAGTCGTGTTTTCTCACGCCGTTGCGCTTAGTGCACAGGAGTCTTTTGACACAACCTCGCTCAACGCCATGGCGAACAAGCGGAGAAGGGATGAATTGGACGACTCCGATTCAGATGAAATAACGCCGGGAAAACAAATCCTCCCCGTGGCGAACCTCCCGCGTGACTTTGACCAAGAACCTCAGGATGGGATGCAATACTTGTTCTTGGTCAGGTATCGTCTAAACTTTTGCCGCGTATTCTACTTTCGTTCACCAAGCCGTCAGACGGGATGCACGTCGATTACCTCACGTCTCTAGAGCGCGAAACCCATACGAACTGTCGGAAACGAACATCACACAGACGTCTACACCCTCATCCTCTGATGTCCTACCCTGCGGGGAGTGGAGGGTCGCGTTCCAAGCACATTTCTCCAACCTAAGAAAGGTATGGCACCTCCGGGTTGATAGGTTCGTGTGTTCACACGACGTAGAATCTGGCTCAGGCAACTACTCACGGCAATGATGATTCTATATGTTCGAGACGGAGACTGATCCCGGAAAAGAAAGACAGGGACGCATGGTGGAAGTATTTGGCCGGCCATCCTGAGTCAGCATGGGGTCCAGGGGAGCGATCCACTCGGAAGAGGCTCTGCACGCCAAGCCGCATGGGAGGATTTGTTGGCTCTGCTAAAGTTGTACTCCCTGGGAACACGACGGTGGTTCATGAGCGATCAAGACACGGGTCTCCAGTCGCTTGCTCCTATGATTTGCCAGGGAATGTTTCCCGACAGACGAGTGCCCTCGACAGTCTCTATAGCGCGGAATCACCGGACATCCACGCAGATGATCCCTTGATACCACAAGAGGGGCATATCGACCAGTTCTCTCCTCCTCAAGTCACGCCAGGCCATTTGCGGGAAATTGATCACGTACGCACAAGTGCTTCTTGGCTTTCACTCCCCTCGCTAATCGCTTGGCACAGCGGATGTCAATGCACCTGCTGATGTACTTTACACATTGGATAAATGTCCATCTGCAAAATTCCAGTGATCCATTGACGGCCATCTCAATGAGCCACGCGCAATGGATCTTTGGGCTTCTGACTAAAGTAGAAGATCAATTGTCGGCCGACGAGATGAATCTTCTCCGCAATCTCGCCCGTGCTTGCGTCGGGCTCGTCGAGAGGTATAGGGGCAGGCACGCAAGGAACGACGATGCAGTGCTCGAAGGGGATTCGAGGCCGGTGCTGGTAGGAAAGGTGGCGAGCATGTCCGACGCGTCCTGTTGGATGGTGATTGCAGCGATTGCAGGGCACTGGGGTCAAAGGGACCTCTGGGCGGATGCCGAGAACGCCCTGGGCAGTGCTTGATCGCTTACGGCGGGTACCTGTGGCAGCTCAGTGTTGTTGATGTAACGAGCGTGCAAGTGTGTTTACATATGACCCGATCTGGGTATGGACAGCCTCGTGCGTGCGATAAGGGAGTAAGTCGCGTACCTACATACGGCGATATATGACCATGCCGTCCTCCTTCAAATACCCTGGCCTCCTTTCTTCTTTCCTTCTCACCGCCCACAATCATGCGTGTCTTTGCCGCCCTCCTCTTCGCTGCCTCCTCTGCTTTGGCCTACCAGGTCACCTACCCCACCAACACCCAGGGTTGGACCACATCTAGTACCAACACGCTGTCGTGGAACCGTGTTGACACCGACCCCCTCAACTTCACGGCAGTCCTGACTAACCAGGTGAGCTATCCTGTATGCATGGCCTTCATGTCACTTATATCCGTGCCAAAAGCAATTAAACTATGTCGAAATTCTGGACTCCCTCGTCGATGGAACGACTGGTAGCATTGACCTGAGCGCACCCAGCGGAGGCTGGCCTACAGGCTCCGTTTTCCGAGTCAACTTTGCTCATGATCCTCAGCACCTTGATACTCTGCTTGCCCAGTCGCCCCAATTCAACATCACTTCCGGCGGTTCTACCACCTCTCCGGGCTCTTCCTCTCCGGGCACTTCCGGCACTCCGGGGTCTTCTACGTCTTCAGGCACTGGGGCGTCAAGTCGGTGTGCATTGTGCTCTGTATATTGACTAGTCCTCACTAACTCTGGTTCCTGCGTAGGTCGCCCACTTCTACCCTGTCTGGTGGTAGTAGCACTAGTTCAGACACTAGCACTTCGCCTACTGCTGCCAGCGCCGGGTTCCTTGCTGCAGACGCCCAGGCCGGATTGCTGACTGCCGTTGCTGCACTGACTGCGCTTATTACGACTCTTTTATGAACCATTTAGACTCTTGTGCTTGATTAGTACGGTTTTTTTTGTTGGTATAGACGTTCGGTTTTCGTAGCGTACATACTAAAATTTGGACATACGTATGTTTTCTATGCAGCACCTCGGACCCGTGGCCCTGTGGGCTGTAATCTTCCCATTAGAAATGACTCCGAAACCTATGCGTGAGACAGTGTCGGTTAGTTGACCCTTTCATATTTCACATATCACGTACTAGGCACTATGCACAACTTTGCGCATTTGTTGCCGCCCAGCTGGACGTCACACGTCAACGCCTGGCTTGCCGAGGACACCCCGTCTTTCGACTATGCAGGATACGTGGTCGGCGAGGCTGAACGTGAAGCATTCCTGTTTGGAAAGGGAACACAGGCTGCTGTCCTTGCTGGCGTCCCCTTTTTCACCGAAATCTTCCATGAGCTCGGCTGTCAGTACGTGATTATCTACGCCCTCAAAGTCCAGTAAATCATCGTCCGCCTGCGCAGTGTGGAATGGCACATGCACGAGGGGGAGACCTTCGAACCCGTCAAACATGTCGCCACCGTGAGAGGAAAGGCTAGGCATCTCCTGCTGGGCGAGAGGGTTGCGCTCAACCTCCTCGCAAGGTGTAGCGGCATCGCAACTCAGTGAGAATTGATTGTCCCTGCTCACGTATCAAAGAGTGTCACCAGTGACCCTTGGGTGCTTGGCAGGTCGAAGCGCATCAAGGATCTGGCTCAGGCATGTGGCTACAAAGGAATTGTCGCTGGCACGCGAAAGACGACGCCGGGTAATTTGTTGCTCCTCCTTCTGGCTCGCTAACCGCTCACGTCGTCTGTCCTTGTAGGATTCCGACTGGTCGAAAAGTACGGCATGCTCGTCGGTGGGATCGATCATCATCGACACGATCTATCAAGCATGATCATGCTCAAGGATAACCATATCTGGTCAGCTGGCAAGTCTTCTCCCGTTGATAAGTCAATGACCGCCGGTGGAGCTCCGAATCTGAAATATGGCTCCAGGTTCTATTACGGCCGCAGTCCAACGGGCGCGTTCTGTCGGAGGCTTTAGCATTCTTCTTGAAGTCGAGGTCGGTTCAGAAGCAGAGGCCAATGAAGCAATTGATGCTGGCGCCGACATAGTCATGCTCGACAACATGGAGGGGGAAGAACTCGCGAGTGTCGCACGCAAGCTGAAAGAGAAATGGGCTGGGAAACGTAAATTTTTGTTCGAATCGAGCGGAAATATTACGGAAAGTAACTTGAAGGAGCGGGCGATCGATGGTACCTGGATTGGGCGCTCGCATCCTGACTCTGCTTTGCTCACTCTGTTTTCCAGAGATCGACATCCTCAGCACCAGCGTTGTTCATCAATCCGTGCAGCACATCGATTTCAGCTTGAAGATACAGATGCCCAAAGTAATGGCTATACATACAACTCATGTCAAGACTCTAGATTGAACAACTTTAGTGCGTTTAGCCCAAGGATGTTGGCGCGTGCAGAATCCCCCCACGTCCGTACACTCCGTATCGCCTTTAGGTTCTCTTCGACACTCTGCCACCTCTGACTGGCTTCAAGGGGTGGGAAGAAAGGGTGGTCAGTGCCGAACAACAACCTGGTACTGCCGATTTCCTCGTCGAATTCGCCACCTGCAGTGTTGTACACTTCCGTTCGTCCGATGACATCGCTGACAAAAGCCAACTCCTCGGCTCCATACGCCACTGCATCAAAGTACAATTTTCCAAGATAGTATCTGGCATCGTGCTTCAGTCGATTGGCGACAATAGGATCGTGTGTGATACAGGAAGCAAGGCGAGAGGACAATTGAGGGAGAGCACCACCCGAGTGGGCCAAGAGCAAACGAAGGTTCGGGTAACGGTCCAAGACACCAGCCAAGATGAGTCGGGTTATCGCCTGCGATATTTCGTAAGAAGGGTGTCAAAGAAAATGGCCCGGCTTACGATCGTGGTTTCGAACGGGAATCCCAAGGCCAAAGGAAGGACATGGCCGTTCTCCTTATTCCCATACAAATTGGAACCAACGCCATAGTGGGGGTGAATGAAGACAACGAGGTTCGTCTGCTGGAGGGCTTCCCACACAGGCTCCAACGCCTCATCGTCTAGCCCACTCCCCACACCCACCGTGCCCAGGATGATACCCGATATATGAGGCAATGAATTGATCTGCTTGATGATCTCGAGCACGGACGATATGGAAATACCAGGAACAAGGGGAAGCAGTCCAAAGCCGTATAACGACTTGAGCCCTGGGAAACCATCCGCCTCTGGGGCCGTAGAGCAGTATTCTTCTAGGTCACTATTTAATTCCTGCGCAAGGGCGCGTGCACGGTCTGGAGGCAAGAAATCGAGCCACGGGTTGGCTGTGCTGTTCACACATGGATGTTAGGAGTGCGAACGTAACGAGGAATGGAGTAATTGAGGACCTGACAAAGGAGATATCAATGCCGTGCTGTTTCATGAACCCCAGTTTTTGGTCACGGTCCCAGTACTATCGAAGGCGTCAATCGACATTTCAATATGGATACGCGCAGATCGTCCGAATTTGACAACTCACCTGGGGGCCCACGGGGCGGCCGACTCCAGGCTCGCCATCCAAGATCAACAATCGTTCCTCTGTCACACCGTCTTCTCTTGTCCGAGGATATATGCGAGGCGCGGAAGAGCGAGCACGCAACTCTTCAGCGTACCGCGGAAGGTAGACATGGGTGTGAACGTCGACGATGGGCATTCTCGCTGACAATGCCCGTTTAGAGAGTTCTGCCATGGTTTGCTTTCCCGAGTTCATCGATAAGGGAATGAATTGAAAAGGGTGAGCTACGTATTCGACTGGGATGGGATTTGGAAGCTCGCTCAACAGGGAAAGTCGCTAAAACGAGGTAGGGATAAATTTGTTACGCAAACGTTGCCTGGAACTTGCGCACTAACCGAAAGGAAAGAAAAAAGAGAAACTCAACTACCGCGATGGAACCCCCGTGCGCTAAAGACGACACCTTTTTATTGACTTTAATCCCCTACGCCCCCCTCTCAGGCCACCATACAGTATAAATGTCGCACAACCTACCCCAGATCAGTGCTGGAGCACGTTCTCACGAAACCCGCCTACGAACTGGGCTGGACGAGGTACGTCCCAATCAACCCGTATTCGTGCTACTAGTTATTCGGATTAATATCATGTTAGTTGAATCTCATCGCCGCCAGCCTCGCCCGTATCGGCGAGCAGTTCAACGACGTAGTCACAGAGTCGGCCAACGAGACTGCGATGTACAAGGCTCGAGTTGCCGAGCTCGAAGCAAGGTCGAGTTTGGAAGACGGTCAAAGCACACGAAGCAGCCTGCAGAGTAACGTTGAGCACAAGCTCAACCTCGTTCGGCGAACTATGTTTGGCCTCCTGCAGGAACTTGGGGTAAACCAACCATGCCCGATACACGCCTGGCAGTCGTTTCCTAATGCCCGTTTTCCCAGCCAGTCACCGAAGGGGTGTTGTCAACGCCTCGCCATTCTCCCAGACCACGCCTCTCCGTTCCCGAGGGGCATCTGCCGTCTCCGGGCCGATCTCACAGAGCACTCGACACACCCCGGATGAGCTCTCAACGAAACCTCGACGAAGGCTGGGAAATGTCAATGACGCGCACGCCCAAGAGTGCACAAATTGTATGTCCAATTACTTGGGCGCAACTCGAGACGAGCTTGAACCTGGACGAGGATACGGTGCGTACCTGACTGTGCCGGTCGAGACTGTCCACCTAGATTCTGAAAACGATTTCTTTTTAGTTGTGCTCGCTGGAAAGGTGATTGCTTGCAAAATTCTTGCGGACTGTTCGACTGACGACCGCTTAGCCTTACTCAGATGGATGATATGTGTTTCCGCATTCAGATCGAAGGTGACATGGCGTTCATTTATGAGCCGATCGCGATGGACGGCCCTTCGACGTCAGTTTTGTTCGACTGGGGATCACCCGCGGACAACCGGAACACGGCAACATACATACATACGAGCATTCCGAGAAACAACATTTTCCATACGTTTACTCTTCCCTCGAAGAGGGTGCGTCATTGTGTTAGTGACTCTGCAGTTCTTAATACCAAACTCAGGACAAGGCGGGTCAAACGTTGTGGTATTACATTGGTGCTCACGTATGGACGCTCGGACCTCAGATGCCCATCTGGAAATCAACAAGTGTCAGGGTAGGTTCGTTTTAAACTATATCAATCATCATCTGTAACACTTTCCAGGCAAGGAGGGTTTTCATCAATCGACTTAAGAAGAGGTGTAACGGGAAGTATTCCGAGCATGAACTTGCTCGGATGATTGATGATGGTAGGCTTGAACCATTCTGCATTGAAATGTCAAGCAAATCTTGCGTTGCCATGTCGGAAGCATTCGCTTCCGATCGGCTGCAATATACGAACTCGAAGCTTGCAAACGGGCAGGATTGAGGTTAGCATGCTGTAGTGGGATCAGTCCAACATCCAGTAGATATCAATCTAGTGAAATGTATCATCTTTATATATGCATTTTACACGCTGTGCGAAGTACTCTGACACTGCATGATGAGTGCATCTGGATGCAATATACATCATTGCCATACAACGGAGCATGTCACCTTCCACCACTCATCATCCGCATTCTATCAGGGTGCATGCCACCAGGGCCGGCGTTACCTGGAGATCCATCAGGAGATCCAGCCGGTGCAGCTCCACCTCCGGGCGGGGGAAGTCCAAAGTTGCCAGCGGGAGGGAAAGGAGGTATGGCACCAGCTGCACCGGGAGGACCATTTGGAGGGAATGGTGGTGCACCTGAGCAATGATAAGTAGACAGCAAATCAGAGTTGAATGTTCGAGGACGTACCGCCAGGGAAGGCACCTGGGGGAGGCATAGAGTTTGGAGGGAATGGTGGAGGACCTCCCGGAGGTACACCCATGGCTCCTGGGGGTGGCATGCCGCCTGGAGGGAATGGTGGACGAGCTGGAGACGGTCTTTAGAACACGTCGAGATGACGGGGGACTACGCACGGAATGCGCCAGGGGGTGGCCCAAAGGCACCGGGAGGTGGGCCGAAAGGCGAGGGACCGCCTAGGTGTTGAGGACCGAAGCCAAAGCCTCCTGGAGGTGGGCCTCCTCCACTCTCGTAAGCTGCTGTGATCTGGTCGATGATGCTCTGCGCCTTGTCGTGTCCGAGGGCTGGAACATGATATTAGAGATGTATAGAAAGGAGATGTAATGGACTGACATGCATAATAGTCTCGGACATTGGCCAGGTGGTTGCGACCGCTGTTGTGAGCCTTTCGGACTAATGGAGAGTCAGAAATATGTCAGTGCCTCGTAAGAAAAAAAACATACCTGAGGCCGAGTCGTGTGTCAGGAATACGTCACAATAGTCGCAGTAATGTTTCTGTGGTGGAATGTGAGTACGATCAGGGTGCATGACGGAGCGACTTACCGGCATGGTGGACGTCGAGGACAGACCTGTCGTCTATACTAGTTGCTGACTAATTATACTCATAGTTGAATGGATCCGTCATCTACAGGCATACAAGAGCCGTTTGATCTCATACGGTTGTCGCTCAGTGAGCGGGTATTCGTGAAGCTACGCGGCGATCGCGAGCTGACTGGAATTTTACACGTGCGTCGCTCCTCTTTTAAGTATGCGTCGCGCTCGATTATTTCGAGGACAGGCATACGATGGGCACATGAACCTCATTCTGAGTGATGTGGAAGAGACAATCATGATCGTGGATTCAGTCGATAACTACGATGGTCAAGGAACCGTAAAGGCAGGTGAGAATGTTGAGCGACGCGAGTGGTGCTGACGGCCCGAAAAGGTTGCAAAAAGAAAGATGGAGATGCTCTTCGTTCGAGGAGACGGTGTGATACTGGTAGGTTGGCGTGATCGACGACAGATGATCGTACTGACTACGTGACCCTTGAAGGTGTCACCTCCATCGCGAACATGATCCGTATGCTTTGGCGCTACCCACCACTGCTGTCTGCCCGCGTAGATAAGCTCGCGTGAATTCTACATGGCATGTAATGATATTATTAGTGCTAATATGGGACTCTGCGGTACGACATTGAAATACACACACGAACGAGGGTATATAACAGCGCATCAGCTAGACTAGGGTGGCTTGGTAGACGTGACGGCGCGAGACTCGTCGGATTCTGGGGCTATTGCGCCCTCGGGCCACGTTCGGTCTCGACGCCAGGCGGCATGGATGACCTTTATCTGGGAGTGGTTGTGAGAGAGGGGGTGCGATGGGAGTGCGCACGTACGACGAGGTTCATAGGGAGACTGTGCCTGAGCCTGTTTCCTTTGGCGAGACCTGCCCAGACCTGGTCGACGCCGCGGGACCACACGGGATCGGTGTGCGGATCGGGCGCGTCAAGGATGCGCTCGAGCCGTGCGATGGACGGGTGCGCGCGTCTGGGTGGGGGCGGTGTGTCGGGGGGAGGAGCGAGCCAGCGAGCGCGACGTGCGGCGTAGTGGTCGGGACCCGGTGGTGGGAGGGGAAGAGCCATATCGAGCAATAAATTCCCACGAGAGGCAGTCACATACGCAAGGGCGGCAAAGGGCAGCGACAAGAAAGAGACGGTCATGAGGACATCGAGACACGTCTACCGACACTCGTCACCGGCGCAGTCGACGACGTCTCTCTCAGACAA
>JBBPPF010000248.1:0-25208 GCA_038091815.1 Leccinum obscurum | reverse complement strand
GCGATGCATCTTCCTCGAGTTCCTTCAAAGACAACGTACGCTTCAATGTGACGACGACCCTGCTATCCCCGTTGCATAAATTCATGTTGTCTTCGCAGGTCCTAAACCGACTTTGTCTTGTAGTTATCTATACATAAAGGCAAACGAGAGGTCGAGGCAACGCGTAAGTATACGCCGTTGCGACTCGCTTTTGCATTTTGCCAATCCATCGCGTAGCCTTCTTGTCGACCGTTCTGTGTGCTTGAACTCGGCCCCCTCTGCATCATCGAGTAAATCGACGAGAAGGTCCACACTCTCTTCCTTGAAAAACATATGTCGACGAAATGGTCGTCGAAGTATTCGGTGCGGAGATCGTTGAATATCTGGGGTATGATGAGGAGTGCCGCATTTGCTTGCAAGGGTGGTGGACGGAGAAAAGAAGTGTAATAAAACGTGATCAAATGATGCCTAATTTGGCAACTAGATACGGGTATGCTCTGGACTACGACTTGCCGACATTCCTTTCAGCGCTCCTTCAACTTCAATCCATGGCTGTTGCGAACTCAAAGTCGTACGTTCGTCCAGTCACCGCAGAAGTGGTTTCCTAGGGTTTCTCGAAACGTGTCGGGAAGGACGACAGATACAGTGGCACCGCCAAACGGCTTTCGAACCTTTTGTGAACGAGTCGGTCGACCTCCAATACGAAAGCAGGTTGCGGTGCGTGTTTTATATCCTTTTCTCGCTCTCCGTCTCATCGACGACGGCCATGCCAGTTCGTCTTGTTTGGATCCTGGGTTGCCTTCGAACTGGCTGCAGAGCAGACACAACACGAAAACGACCATTGGACCAAAGAAGTCCAGAACTTCATGAGTATATGGACTTTTCGCCAACCCTCGCATGATGAGATTAGAAAAGCCAAGGCCCGCGCCCAGATATCCGTACGTTGATTCTCGTTTCAGTCGCACTCACGCCCGTCTCACGGTCGCCCCGGACAGCAATTCCACAAGTACCTCGAATCAGTCAAGGAAAATATTGCTAAATGGCCTATCGCCTTGCAAAACATATCCTTGACCGTGTCTGCGTTCGTAGGCTCGTTCTATTACGATGCTAGTGAAGGCAGGCGACTTTGCTGGTCGATCTGCGCGTTGAACGCAGCCATCTTTCTTATGTGGAAGATACCTCGGCTTCAACCATTCATGAACAGAAACTTCATGCACGATCCGCTCTCTGGAAAAGCCCTTACGCTACTTACTAGCATGTTCAGGTCAGTGCTTTGCTTGGCATAGTTTGTCTGTTTGGGCCCTGGACTGAGTTTTTCGTGTCAGTCACAATGGTGTTCTCCACCTTGCCGCCAACTCGATGGCGTTGGCAAGCTTTGGCAAGCACTCTTTCACTAGCTTCATCTAGTGATAGGACGGCTGACTTTGCTTTGGTCGTTCCATAGGCGCTGCCGCCACGCACTACTTGTGCATTTCCCCATCGCGCGAACCGGACGTTGGTGCTCAGTGGCATTTCCTCGCATTCTTCATTTCCGGTATGTATTTCCCTCGCCTTCCCATAGTCTATGTTTTGTGTGCTCACGCTTGTACTCGCCACACCAGCTGGACTGTTCTCTGGGCTAGTCAGCCACGTAGTCTCAGCCAAAGTGCTGTATCCTAGAATACTGTCCCACCTCTCCAAGCAAGCCGCGGTGCGGTCGTCGCCAGCAGCATCAGCCCTCTTGGGTACTAGTGACGTGTCGCGGGACGCACCACGGAGGATCCTTCCTTCGTTAGGCGCTTCCGGGGCGATCTATGCTGCGGTCGTACTGACTGCGCTAGCTTTCCCGGACGCGCAGGTTCAGCCGATATTCATACCTCTTAGCCTTCCGATAACGACGGGCGTGGGTGCGCTGGTGCTGATGGATGTCGTTGGTGTCATTCGTGGATGGAAGTGAGTGAATTGTTTTTCACTCGGCGAGGACGGCCGATCACGGCTCATGGTCGACGTTTCTAATTATTCGCTAGGATGTTTGATCACTATGCACACCTTGGAGGTGCAGCGTTTGGCGCGCTGTATTTTGCATACGGGAACGAGTTGTGGGTATGGGCGAAGGTCGTGTATCGGAGGATCATTGGATCGGATCAAACAGAGGTACGGTCGGAGTGAGTCCATATACATACATCCCTGTAGACGTCGACCGCACCCTGTGACCCATATGGGTTGCTGAATGCAGCGCTGCTCACTACTCTTTTTTCTGCCGACACGACGGCCGAGGTATTAGATAGAGACCTTTTTGCCCATCATCCGGCCACTCTGGTGTTGGCGGATGAGTGACTTTTGGTGGATTGCTTTCGTTTGGAACAGAGTTCATTCTCAATTGCATCGTATAATCACCGGGACGAGGCAAGACCCGCAAGACCCGCATGGACAACTTGAACATGTCACCTCAGCTGACTTTGGCACAGTGCGACCCTCCGGGCCGCCCGGTACAATGGTGAGTAGCACGTACGCAAGGCCGCCGTTGACGAGATCAACAGAGCCGCTTAGGGTGGACAGCCAACTTCCCTTGGACGGTGGTCAGCAGGAGCGAACAACAAAAGAGAGGTGTGTACCAATGGATATTCAGGCCTCGGCAATCGAATGGAAATGTCGCAACTGACGCGAATACAACCGAGATCGTTGCCACCAATATGAGATATATCCTGGTCGCGTTTCTTGCTGATCGGGATCATGTCGTGAGCGGGTGAAGGGAAAAAAAATCGACAATGGCGAGTGGAGTATGGTGAGGAGGTAGGGAAGCCAAAGGATCGTGTGTGGGACGTATACTGACTGGTCAAGTGATCGTCTGGGATGCGATACGCTCGCACGAAAAGGAATAGAACTTCGGAACGACCAATTGTCTTCCTACCTAAGGGTACGGGAAACTAACGAAAAGGTGATTCCACGCTTTCATCCAATGATATCATCAGTTTCACCTTTGCATCATCCGTTTTGTTCCTAGCCCTGATCGCCGTGGACTTCCCATTATGAAAGGTCTGTAGGTGGACGTTTCACCGCCGGTCCTTTCCACTCCTCTACAATGCGATTCATTCCGATAACCATATTTGCAGTCATCACCAGCCTGGTTGCTGTGGCCGTTGCGAAACCTATCACACATCGGAAGGCGGGTGGAATAGCCATACCGCTCGCCAGACACCCTTCCTCTCTGAACTCTAACAGAAGCATTGATCTCGCTGAAATCAGCTTTCGTGGTATATCAGTCAGGGAGTACGTGGAATGAACTGTTACACCTAGTCTGCTCAGGCTTTTTTAGGAAGATCCTTCGTGGGCTAGAAAATTACGAGAGGAACACGGGAACGATGCATCCTTTCGCTGTGAAACGGAGCGAGCACGGACTCGAAACACGTGGCGCTAGCGTCCCGCTGACAACTTATCAACATGACATATGGATTGGCGAGATTTCGATTGGTACTCCTGCCAAGACCTTGAAGGGTAAAATTTCCTTATATTATTCCGATATATGTTTACCCTGAGCTACATCACAGTCCAAATCGACACTGGTTCAGCGTAGGTGCTTTCTTTTAGTTCATATAGCTGTTTTTTCCCAGTCAATACAGCGATATGTGGGTGCTGGAGACTGGCTGCGGTGGGATTTCCGAAGATCGGGACCTCTGGGATCCCAAATCATCTGAATCTGCCAAGAACCTGGGGAAGTCATTTCTGTTCAAATATGGGGATGGATCCATGGTCGCAGGTGGTTGGTATAATGATAATGTAACTATCGCTGGATTCACTGTATGTTTTGCATCTGTTATGAACATGAACATCGAATTCTGACGCCAAGCTAGGCAGACCCTCAGACCTTTGGTTCTGTGACATCATACGATTCCAAGATACCGAACAATGGGTATGCAGACGGTTTATTGGGATTGGCCTTCCCTTCCATCTCGGGATTTAAGGCCTCTCCGCTGTTTGAATCACTTGCCAAACAAAAGAGGCTAATCAATCCGACATTTTCGTTTAAACTCTCTTCTTCTGGGGCCGAGATGTACATCGGTGGAGTGAACAGTATGTTGTACAATGGTGACATCACTTATACGCCCGTAACACATCCTGTGAGTGAAAATGCCAGTAGATGCGAGTGGATGTTGCTGACATTGGCATCTATGTAGGGATTCTGGCAGGTGTCGATGGACGATCTTCGTGCTAATGGCAAAAGAATCCTTGCAGAGGTACCCGTTGTTTTAGACACTGGCACAAATCACATCATAGGAGATTGGGAACTGGTTTCTGAATTGTACAAACGCCTTGACGGTACCCTCGAGGCACATGAAGGCTTTGGTTACTATTCCCGTGAGTTCTGATTGCGTTCGTCACCTTATTTTTATCGATAGTCTACAGTACCATGCGAATCTTTCCCAACAGTGGGCCTTACCTTTGGCAGCAGGACGTTTGTAATCCCTGCTGAAGTTCTCAGACTTAGTCCGACCGGGGAAGGTTCTGCCAGTTGTTTCAGCGCCATCATTGCCCAGCGCTCGCGTACCGGTGAGGTTCGCTTCCTGAGCCCCCTTTTGCGGCGCTCGATGGACTCGTTCTAACTTATGGCTTAGCACTTTGGACCATCGGGGTGACTTTCCTGCAGGGCGTATATAGTGTGTTCGATTCCACTACTTTACAGGTCGGGTTTGCGGACCTCGCTTGAATCATCGCGAATGTTCCCGGCACACTGTTTGTTTCTGAGTTTAATTTATTAGCAGAGTTCACGGTAACAACATCGGAAGGTTGACCGGCGCCCTCCCAGATTAAACTACCGACTGGAAAAGGCGGCGAAAGAGCACGACAAAAGCGAAGGAGATCTTGGAGGAGACCCTCGACATTCCTCTATTTCTAATCGCGAGCCACGGATTGTGTGATCTCAATTTGAATCCTGTTCAAACGGGAGCACAATTATTACTACACGAGGATCGATGTCACAGTGACAGAGTCCAGGTGTGAATGTCTTCGCTAGCAGTATCTATAATGTCATGCTGTCCCCCAAAAAGTGAGCGAGATAACAGTCACCGTTTTTTAGATTCTGCACGCAAAAAAAATCAGCATCATCATGCGTCTCCGTAAAGGTTCCCCGTCCGTCAAGTCCGGACTGAACAAAGGAGTGTGCACCACCCACTGCTCCTGGATCAATCGCAAACCGACCTGAAAGCCCGCTCTTCCCTGCTGCGCCATCCCCTCCACTCTAAACTTGACCAATTTCATCACCACTGCATCTCTCGTCTGGTGAAACCGACACTTGAGAATTCTGCTCCCTTCGAAGAGCGTGAAGTCGACCTTGACGCTGATGTCAACCTGCATTCCTCCCGGCTCGTGAACGCTTCGTGCACGGACTGAAAGTTGGCCGGCTTGAGCTTGGACACATTCCCAAGCCACCGTCTGCGCGGCGTCGACTGCAGCGTGAAAAAGCTGTCCGACCAGCCACTGCGACTGCCGCCGACTCATCCCTGGACAGTCTGACATAGCAGGGAGCGGGGTCTCGATACGGGGATTCCCTTGTACGCGGTGCTCGTCCGCCACGAGGTGAGTTTGGCGGGTTTGGTGATCGCGTCAGAGTCGTGGAGGGACCAGGTGTAGTATATGTCGACGAAACGGTTGTCAAAGTATTCGGTGCGGAGATCCTTACATATCTGGGGTGTGATGAGGAGTGCCGCATCATTTGCTTGCAAGCCTTCATTGAAAGGTGGTGGACGGAGAAAAGAAATGTAATATTATGTAATAAAACACATAGATGAAGAGTTGGGTCGGCCAGTTGTTGAACGCAAGTCTATTTGGTCAATCTATCGTACTCTTGTAGATCTCGTGAGGCAGTGTGATGGCATACAGCCTATTCTCGTTGCCATAGAGGATCAAGACGAGGTTGATGAGGAACCTCTCTCTCTCATTCCGGGCTTCAAGTTGTAAGACCTGCTCGAGTCGGAGGGGTACCTGGGTGGAGTTGGAAACGGCTTGGGCCTTCGTGGGTAATACTAGTACTAATTCTCGCATCTCCATCTTGATTTATATACACTGGCAGAGCCCGAACATATATCTGCTCTTGATGCTCTTGATCCTGAAGATGGGCTAGATATCCCTCTGGATGCTGGGCCAGCACTGTGGGTTGGTGGTTTCTCATCAGACGAAGAAGATGAGATGGATGAAGTAGTAGATGGTGACCTGTAACTCCCTCGTTCCCTTATTTCCTTGTACTTATATGGTCATGCATTTATACTGTATTGTCCAGTCCATTTACTGTATCTGACTTTTTGATCTTGCAACTTCACTTTTTGAGTCTTGACATCGCACATTTTGACTTCGTGATCATAGGTGGGAGGTATCCGGAGTCCCATACCGACGTTTACCAAATTAGGAGTTATCTTATTTCAAATTGGAGCATAAACGTCCGGCTTTCCATAAGTTTGGCAACGTGGCAAGTAATAACCAAGATGTACATGGGTATGCTCTGGACTACATATTGCCGACATTCCTTTCAGCGCACTTCCAACCATCCATGCTTGTTGCGAACTCAAAAATCGCACGTTCAGTCGCCGCAGAAATGGTTTCCTAGGGTTGCTCGAAACGTTTCGGGACTCGGGAAGAACGACAGATGAAGCAGCTGTACCACCGACGAACAGCTTTCGAAAGTGAAGGCAGGCGACTTTGCTGGTCGATCTGCGCGTTGAACGCTGCCATCTTTCTTATATGGAAGATACCTCGGCTTCAACCGTCCATGAACAGAAACTTCATGTACGATCCGCTCTCTGGAAAAGCCTATACGCTGCTTACTAGCATGTTCAGGTCGGTGCTTTGCTTGGCATAGTTATCTGTTTGCGACTTGGACTGAGTTTTTCGTATCAGTCACAATAGTGTTCTTCACCTTGCCGCCAACTCGATGGCGTTGGCAAGCTTTGGCAAGCACTCTTTCACTAGCTTCATCCGGTGATGGGACGACTGACTTCGCTTTGGTCGTTCCATAGGCGCTGCCGCCACGCACTACTTGTGCGTTTCCCCATCACGCGAACCGGACGTTAGTGCTCAGTGGCATTTCCTCGCATCCTTCATTTCGGGTATGTATTTCCCTCGCCTTCCATTGTTCATACTTTGCGTGCTCACGCTTGTGCTCGCCGCATCAGCTGGACTATTCTCTGGGCTAGTCAGCCACGTAGTCTCAGCCAAAGTGCTGTACCCTAGAATACTGTCCCACCTCCAACAACATCGGCCCTCTTGGGTACTGTCGCGGGACGCACCACGGAGGATTCTTCCTTCGTTAGGCGCCTCCGAGGCGATCTATGCTGCAGTCGTACTGACTGCGCTAGCTTTCCCGGACGCGCAAGTTCAACCGATATTCATACCTCTTAGCCTTCTGATTACGACGGGCGTGGGTGCGTTGGTGCTGGTGGACGTCGTTGGCGTCATTCGTGGATGTAAGTGAGCGGATTGTTTTTCGCTCGGCGAGGACGGCCGATCACGCGCACGGCTCATGGTCGCCGTTGCTAATGAAATCCACTAGGATGTTTGATCACTATGCCCATCTTGGAGGTGCGGCGTTTGGCGCGCTGTACTTTGCGCACTGGAACGAGTTGTGGATATGGGCGAAGGACGTGTATCGGAGGATCATTGGATCGGATCAAACGGAGGTACGGTCGGAGTGAGTCCATATACCTGTAGATGTCAACCGCACCCTGTGTCCCGTTTCTTGATGCCTGCAAACACTGCTCACTATTCTTTTTTTCTGCGCCGACGCGACGGCCGAATGTTACTTGTGTAAGATATTTCTTGCTTATCAGCGTTCCGATCACCTCGGGCGCCCCTTGGGACGAATTGGCCCCCTCAAAGTGAGTGAGCTTAAGTGGTTTGCTTTCGCTTGGAACATAATTCATTCTCAATTATGGCTATACTTTCGGCTCCATAAATAAATGCATTAGAATCACCGAGACGAGGCACAATCAAACATATAAATACAGCCCAGCTTCTTCCTCTTGGGCACTGATGGGAAGCAGACTAGTCGATGCCAGTATCGTACACACTCATATAAGATGATGCAAGCCTTCTCGACTCCGAAGCAGACGGCGAAACCATGAACATAGGCCGGCTAGAAGGCGCTCACTGGATGGCGATGCGCTGGGGCTGCTGCTGAGGCTGAGCCTTGGGGAAGGTCACGTTCAACAGGCCGTTTTCCATCTTGGCGTGAACATCGCTGGGCTAAGGTAGGGCCCTCCTATCAGACAAAACAAGGACGCAAAGACAACTTCGAAAGGAAGCTCACCTTGGTTCCCTGGGGGAGCACCAGAGTGCGGGAGAACTTGCCCCAGGACCGCTCGCGAACCTTGTATCCACTCTCGTCGCGCTCTTGGGTAGAACCGGTCTCGCCTGAGATGGTGAGGCGGTCCTGAACGATGTCAATGTTGACCTCGTCCGGCTTAATGCCAGGCAGATCGAACGTTGCGGTGACGTTGACACCGTCGGGGTCTTCATGCAGGTCCATCCTGTTTCGTCCGGCGTTAATGAACGGAAGAGGCTATGGCGAAAACGTGGCGTACCTGGGCCTGAAGAGCGCGCGACTGGTTTCGGTGGTGCTAGGGGTAGCGACGGGGCGGTAGAGACGCGTCGTGAACGCGTCGTCGAAGAGACGGTCAAAGTCGGTGAAGGGGTCGTAGAATGTGCGGATCAAAGACATGGTGGTAGGTTGCTGGTGGGTTCGACAGGGATGGGCGAGGGTTATATACCCCCGCCGGAGCCCCGAGTCAAGTCGCTGGAAATCGTTTAGGGGATGTACACTTTTCGTCTAATGATGATCGACCGAATGACGATACCCCCTTTCGCCGGATCTGACTTGCGCACCAGAGGCCCCTGAAGTTTGAGTTATCCCCTCCGTCGTCCAAAGGTCGCTGGCCTACGAAGTCTTGCGGCATGGCTAGCGGAGATACGGTAGAGATAGTAGCTGGCTCTTATAACTCTTCTTGATGATTGATCGTCCCTCGGAAATTTTCGGGCCGTCGGGAGACTACTTTCATAACCATTTTCTGAGGTGCCGTGAACCGATTGCACATACACTATCCGTCTTGTTCGGAATATTAATCTATCCTCGTGCAGGTTCATCCTGTCCTCCGGTGATGTCGATTAGTACGAGTCAGCTTATTAGGGCGCATTGCCTAGCACAGGGGCTATGGCGAAATTGGGCCTGAAGGACTCGCGCCCAGTTCCGCCGGTGCGGGAGCTGAAGGGCCTGAAAGGGACAGCGCGTTGTTAAAGAAACGGTCAAAGCCAATGGGTCAAACTGCTATGACGTCGAACATTACGCGGAGGTCACATTTAGGGACGCGCCCCTGTCGCCGATCATTTTCTAGATCAGTGAAAACTCCGAGGGAAAACTTGTTTGTTACAGCGGCGGTATTGAAACAGGAATGATATACGCCGCGACTCAGCGCTCGACGTTGCGCCTCGACACTGTTCCTCCGTCATACCGACGTCTGGCTCTGCGTCGGAAGGGGGAGGTCCTCGATGAGTGTTTCTGGGGGGATGGCATACATAAGATCACCATGCGCACAGAACACAAATGCAACTGGTTGCACATACCTATCATATCTGTCTTCAACGTTTCTGAATCTAATGCCGACATGTGTGGTCTGCCATGGTCATCCTGGCATCCAGTATATCACCCCCAATCATTTGAACTGAATTCGGGGCTGTAACAACTCAGAATCAGAATACTCGTCACGAGACTAAGAGCGAAGCGGCTGCTTTCGAGGCTGCGTCTTGGGGAAGGTCACGTTCAACAGGCCGTGTTCCATGTTGGCGTGAACATCGTTCGGCTAAGTAGGGTCAGACGAAGGGACAAAGCAAAATTTGCTGACGATACCCATCTGGGTGCCCTGGGGAAGCATCAGAGTGCGGGTGTACTAGTTGCCCATGTTCCGCTCGCGGACCTTATACCTGCGCTCTTCGTGATCCTCGGTGGAGCCGGTCTCACCCGAGACGGTAAGGCGGTCCTGGTTGACGTCTATGTGGACCTTGTCCGGCTTGACGCCGAGAAGTCCGAACGATGCGGTGACGTTGATACGTCACCGTCAGGATCCTCGTGCAGGTTCATCCTGTCGTCCGGTGATGTCGATCAGTACAAGTCAGCTTATTAGGAAGGGCTATGGCGACATACCTCGGCCTGAAGGACTCGCGCCTAGTTTCGCCGGTGCAGGGGGGAAGGGGTGCAAGATGCGCGCGGACAGCGCGTCGTCCAAGATACGGTCAAAGTGTCGTAGTACCAGCGCAAAGACATGGTGAAGGGTGAGATTCAACTTTCAAGAGATTCGAGGGCACATTCAAGGACGCGCCCCTATTTTCTCGATTCAAAGTGAAAACTCCGAGGGAGATTTTGTTTGTCGACTAGGAATGTCTGAATGTCAAACTGGCCGTCGCCCATGTTATCGATATTATGGACAGACTGACGAGTATCTGGTTTATTCGTCCCAGTGCATTGCAGATGGGACCCAGTACGACTGTCCGTAACACTCGTCCTGATCGTCGAGCCAACAGAGTCCATCACGGAGAAGCATGTTCTCAAGCGCCGCCCTCGCCCGCTCGTACGTCCACCCTCGTCGGTTCACCAAAATCTCTGCCACGATCCTCCCGCCCTCCACCTGTGCTTCTGCAAGAATGATACCCTGATCCTCGTCCAATTGCTTCACCACACTCCGCACCATCTTCTTCCCTCCCCCGACGTCGATAACTTGGTAGCCAGCACCGAGCGGCTGCAGTGTCTTGATACTTTGGATGACATCCTCCTCGGTTATCACCCCGTTCTTGACGCCTCGAAGTTTGCTGACCATCCTGACCAGCTCACCCATTTCGATCAGACCGCCGTTCCGTTCGCGCGTGCTCACACACACGTCTACGATCTGAACGCCGAGCTCGTACTGCCAGTCTCCTATCCCGAGCATCTCCCACAAGCCTCCTTTCCTTGGTCCTGCGAGCGGGTCGACGCCAATCGAAGAGCACATGCGCTGAAACTCATGACGGAACTTGGGGTCGCTGCGTATCGAGTCTCGGTGTGTCTTGGCGAAACCGGTGAGGGCGGTGCGGAACTGCGTGAGCTGTAACTGGAGATGGTTTACTTGAGCCTTTGATAGCTCCGATGAGAGCGTCGCGAACGAGCGCTGTGATTCTTGTTGTCGTTCGAATGCCGCTAAACCGACGCCTCCGAGACGGTGCATGGCCAGGAGCAGCAGGCGTGGGAATTATTCTGAGATAAGATAAGATGACTATTATCTTGTACCCACGCTTCCTCGCCATCCCGGTGACGGCCGCCTCAAATCTCCCAGCGATGTTCAAAACCGTCATCACCTCCATTACCAACTTCATAGCGAAACACAAAAATGGGTCACTTGATAACGCTGGCAACGTACGTGGCAAGTACTCTGGCTAGCCATTGCTGACAAGTTCGTCACAGTTGGTAATGCTTCGGCTCCAGCCAGCGAGTGTGTCGCTGAATCCTTTGTAGCTCCCTCAATCAATGGGCCTTGGATTTTCAAGTAGGAAATTCACGCTCCATATGGACTGTGCTCATCCGACCTGTATACAGGGAAACTATGAACGAATCATCGAAAGCATTGCTATAGCCAAAAAGCGAGGAGCAACGCTCAGAGTCGGTCCAGAACTAGAGATCCCGTGGGTGTCGATGCTTTCATGATGTTTATGCTCTCAGACGAAGTAGAGGTTATGGGTGTTATGATCATTTCCTCGAAGGTTCGTTCCTTTTTACATTCCCTTGCGTTAACAACGATCTAGAACGCCAAGCAAACAGGTGATACCGTGTTACATTCCTGGGAAGTGCTCGCAAAAATACTTGCGGGAGACGATACCATGAATATCATTTGCGATATTGGAATGTGCGTGGATAGACGCGTAGACGTAATACCATCCTGACGCCGCAATCCTCAGGCCAGTCGTGCACAAGAACGTGATCTACAACTGCAGGGTGATCGTTCACAACAAGCAGATCCTGTTGATTCGTCCGAAGATGTGGCTCGCTAACGACGGTAATTACCGCGAAATGAGATACTTTACGCCGTGGATGAAGCATCACGAATGGGAGGACCATTTCTTGCCTAGAATCATGCAGGCAGTCACGAAACAGGTGGGAAACTTGTACTGGATCACAGAAATTGACGCTGATTAACAACAGGTTAAAGTTCCGTTTGGCGACTGTGTAGTCAGCACCACCGATACATGTATTGGTGTGGAACTTTGCGAAGAATTGTTTACTCCCGCCAGGTTCGTTGCTCTTCCGTTTTGATAAGTCGGGGAACTCATCACATAATGCAAGTCCACACATTTCTATGGGACTCGACGGGGTAGAGATCTTCACCAACTCGAGTGGCAGTCATCATGAACTCCGGAAGCTTTACACCCGCGTTGAACTGATCAAGGAAGCGACTTTGAAGGTGAGGGGTTACCAGCTCCGCTAGTCGACGGCCGTACCCACAAAATCTTGTCGATTTGATAGCTCGGCGGAGTCTACCTGTACGCTAACCAGCAGGGATGTGACGGAGACAGGCTATATTACGACGGATGCGCGATGATTGCAATGAATGGTCACATCATAGCACAGGGCTCCCAGTTTTCTCTCAACGATGTTGAGGTCGTCACGGCTACCATTGATATCGAGGACGTGCGTGCACACCGCACGTCGTGCAGTCGAGGACTCCAAGCAGCCTTGTCCCAAACGTACCACCGAATCGAAGTTCCCTTTGCGCTTTCCGGTGGCAAGTTTGGAGAACCTGATGGGGATGGAAGCTTGAGCCTCCAAACAACCCTGTACCCAGCCAAGTTCCACAAACCTGAGGAAGAGATTGCGTCAGTTTCCACTTCTATTCGTAAGTTGACCGATGCAGGTGACTGAACGTTCTCCCAACAGACTGGGACCTGCGTGCTGGCTCTGGGATTACCTCCGACGCTCTCGTACTCAGGGGTACTTCGTTCCTCTCAGCGGCGGTATTGACAGTTGCGCCACAGCGGTCATCGTGTATTCCATGTGTCGCCTGGTCGCCGAGGCTGCGACTCGAGCAAGTAAAGAAGTTTCCCGTTGTCCCAGCTGTTTAGCTACTTATGCCATCATCGTTTGATAGACAAGCAGGTGATCGCTGACGCACGGCGCATCGCGGGGGAGCCCGATGACTCGAGCTACATACCGTCTGACCCAAAGGAGTTCTGTGGTCGCGTGTTCCATACATGTTACATGGGAACCGAGAATTCGAGTACAGAGACAAGAAAGAGGGCGAAAGACCTTGGAGAAGCGATTGGAAGGTAAATGTTCTCCGAGTGTGAGGGAGTTTGATGGAGTTTAATGGAGTTTGACGCAAAACCTGTCAGCTACCACATCAACCTCAACATGGACTCCGTCGTCACCTCTGTCCGCGACTTGTTTGTGCTTGTGACTGGCGCACGGCCGCGTTTCAGAGCGCATGGAGGGAGCGCGGCGGAGAACTTGGCTTTGCAGAACATTCAGGTGAGTTCTTGTCGTAGTATCTTGAATCTGTCTTACAATTATTTTCATTAGGCTAGGTTGCGTATGGTTATTTCGTACCTATTTGCTCAACTCCTGCCTTGGGTTAGAGGTAGACAAGGTGGATTGCTCGTGTTGGGCAGCGCCAACGTAGATGAAAGGTGAGCCATACCTGGTCTGGCCTAGCAGAGCGACAGATCGGCACGCATGTATCCTGACACGACCTCGACTTAGTCTGCGGGGGTACTTGACCAAATACGACTGCTCGTCAGGTAAGAAGCGTCTCACACTTGATCATCATTTCACGTTTTCTGAATATGAATATCGAGATCAGCGGACATCAATCCCATCGGAGGTATCAGTAAGACTGACCTAAAGAAGTTCATTGCGTATGCTCAAGGCGTTTTCGACTTGCCCATTCTCGGAAGGTAGGATCCGAAACCCCATTTCGCCTCTTCCTCCTGAACGTCCTGATCGAAGTTGTTATTCAGCTTCTTGGACGCGATCCCGACGGCCGAGCTAGAACCTATTTTGGAAACATATATGCAGGCGGACGAGGTAAGATCTACGACCAAACCAACTCATCGAACGAACGTACGAACACCGTCAGGTCGACATGGGCATGACGTACGACGAGCTCTCCGTCTTTGGACGGCTTCGAAAGGTGGAAAAGTGTGGGCCGTATAGCATGTTTACCAAGCTGGTGCACGAGTGGAGTGCGTTCTTTTCTCCTCTACAGGTAAGGATTATCTTGTCTTACCATCAAGGGAAAACCCGAGCGCAAACTGAGACGTTGACGCTCATGCCTCAGATCGCGGAAAAGGTGAAACTATTCTTCTTCGAGCACGCGAGGAATAGGCACAAGATGACAACACTCACGCCTTCGTACCACGCGGTATGTTTCTTCTTCCGAGTCGCCGGTCGTACGACATGCGAAACTGACATTGACACCTCCGTTAGGAATCCTATAGCCCGGACGACAACAGTACGCACGATTCCATCTCTCACACGTTTCTCTCCGTGTCGAGGCGATGGGCGCTGACAGTTACATGGGTTGATAGGGTTTGATCTCCGTCCGTTCTTGTACCCGTCGAGGTTCCCTTGGCAGTTTAAGAAGATTGATCAGGTGGCTGCTGTGCTGCCTGACAGGTCGAATCTTGGATCCGACAAAGCCAAAACTGATTAACGGCCAGGTGGCAAGGAGACTCTGCGGTGAGAAGATGGGTACATTGGTTGATAAATGTACAATGAATGCTAGGACGCAAAGACAAGTTTATTCGGTGATATTAAATAGATGATAGAAACAAGCAACTCCGTTGGCGGTGTTCGTCATGCATAGGAGATACCACTCTGATTTGCTCATCAAAACTGGCGCTCCCGACCAATTGAGTTGAGACAACGGAAATCAGCGGTTCACTAGGCCTCGCGAGCGCATTGCGGCGTTGACCGAGATATGATGGAATTAAAATGGTTAGCACATATGGCACGGGTTCTAGAAAGCATGGCATCCTAGCGTTCGGCAAGATACTCATTTCCGCTCTAGGGACGCGAGACTGTTCAGATGCTGACCAGATTGGTACGATGGTAGGCTGAGATGTCAGCGAAGTGATATAACACGGTAGGGTCCGCGCGGACCACGTTGCCCGATAAAACGCCCTACTGCGGATTTCCTTTTAAGCCTGACGAATGAGTCGTTGTGGTATCGGACCCCATTTGATTTGAGGTGGGATCTCTCCAGAGTCGAATGACTCTGGCCTATCTGAAATGATGCGATAGCGGCGGGGCAAATGGGTGTAGCGAGCATCGAGATACAGGGGCATAATGACTCTCCGGCCGTAGTTCCGTCGTTACCGTCCGACTCGGTACGCGAGTTGTCAGTGTCACGGCGCAACTGGGGGACCTTGGACAGCTTCGAGATGATGGTAGTATGCTGCAGAGCGGGGTTCATATAACTTGGTGCTCACGGAAATTTCGCTGTGCAGCGTTGCAGTCTTTGGCATTGCCAGACCGGCGAGCATGGGGATATTTTTCTGCCGATTTTCGTCTTTGCGGGCGCGTGGCGTGTCTCTATACGGTTTTTTTGTTCTACGAGCAGAGTTCTAACAAAAAAGAACGTTAGCAGTAACAAGAACAAGAACAATAGCCACCGTGGGCAACTCGGACTTGACGTTATTTGTCCTCCTCTACTGTTCCACTTTGCCAACGATTCACTCTCACTCGCAGCACCGTCGTGCGGGGAGCCATCTTAGTGCCATGTCGCTGGCAGGTAGTGATATCGTTTCGTCGACACATTGTCGCGTCTTGGTGCTACTATGCGTTGTTGTTGTCACGTCGTAGCTCGTGTCAGCGCATCGTCGTCGTCATGTCGCGTTGCAATCATCTCCTGACGATACCTCGCCAATGACGAGGTACTTGTGTTGGCCAAGCATCCGGTTCGAGTTCCATACAGCCCTCACAGCACAGACCTGGGTTGAGAGGGGTGTGTGGAAGTCACGGCAACAAGTTGCACCAATTTTCTGGCACTGGCAGGAGCTGGTTGGATGATCCGCGGGGATGTTGTGATATTCTGAACTCAGAAGCGGCTATTGCCGATGCATTAGGCGATGGACTTTCCCACAGGATTTTGGGTGCGAGAGAAACGAAGGTAATACCTTTACGGAAAGGACAGGAGACTTCTATCTGGCCCGTGAGATGACTCACGGCGATTGATGATCTGCTGATCGCGCATATGATCTGCGGAATTCATACCATTCGTGATTGATTGCTGACATGATCGAGTTCGTGCACTGCGGCTGCGGGTCTGTCCGGCCACTGATAAGGAGATCGGGCATTCGAGTCAGCCGATACTGCGACTGACACGACTCGGAGTGTCGTATCAGAAAGCATCGATCGAGAATCGGCCTCGTCTGGGAGGAAAACCTGGGATACTTGCAAACTGCTATGTTATGCCGTGAGATGGGTAGGTGTCTTTCTAACTGTACTCCGTACAAACACGGGAACGAGACGGAAGGGAGGCATGAACGTTTGAACGCTCAATGATTTTATGGAATGTGATTTCAAGAACGTGCCTAGGAAGCCCGCAGATGCATCTGCCTCAGGTACTGCACTTCCGCCCTCTGTGTCCTCTAGAATGTCAACCACGCCTCATACCGGCGGTTCCATCTTCAGGATCATCGACGTCGTTGAAGGGAAGAGGATATGTGAATATGCATGCGTGTGGTGAGCGCGTGTCGAGTCTAATCGGGGATGGTGTTCAAGGGTCAGTACATTTAGAGCCGATCGGAAGGAGGATCAACAGATGAGTACGATGTAGACGGATTGCCTCAGGCTCTTGAGTGCGCCAGTCGAAGTTGTCTACAAGTCTTGGAATCAAGTTTTCTAGCTCAGATCACAATCAGACAGTTACGCTGAAGCATGGCTTCAGGGAGAAGATGTCGAAACGAGATGAGAGAAAGCGACCTCGAAATCCTTGACCTTGACCGAGTCAGAGAGGTGGGTGATCTTGCTTAGATCGTGTTTTTCTGGTCGAGAAAACCACAACGAGTCGGAGCCAGCGAGATACAATGAAGTAGTAACTGCGTGAGAGTGCATGGCAGGGGATGAAGCTTCATCCCAAGTTTGCTACCGTATGGGCGGCAATGGAAACAAACAAGGATCCGTTATTCGAGGTATGATAGCTGCTGTTCTACCAAGTTCGTGCCTCTCATTCGAGTCTAGGAATACAAGAAACGTTCAAACGATGATAAGGCCGCCAAGAAGAAAGCTGGTGCCGGCGCAAGCAAGCCCATTTCCGCCGAAGACGACCCCGACGAGGACTAGTAGATATCCCCCCGCTTTTAGCTCGCTATCACTTCGACTCAGCCACGTTTTCACTCGCATGCTTTCCCTGGCCGATCCAACTTGTACAAGTACTCTATTGGCCTGTATCCCCTGCCAGTAGCATCATCATTATTGATGCATATCGTGTATTACTATGGTTATTATCACGCCCTGCTGTAGCGAATACATGAGGCTCGCGAGCCCTCGTTTGACCTAGATCAGCCTAGATGACCATCTATTTCAATAGTGGCCCATCGAGATCGGTCGAGGAGACTGAACTTGATTGAAAATGGTCGGATTATAATTTCTTCATAGAGGCTGGTAGAGGCTGGTAGAGAAATTGGCTGTTAAACTTTGGCTGGTACGACTAGATATTCTCTTTGTACCTGAACATGGCCCAGCAGTATGTTTAAAGTTGCGTTCAAGGAAGAGGTTATGTAATGGTGAACCTGCTGCGCTACTAAACCGAACCGGCAAGACCCGCAAGACCCGCATGGACAACTTGAACATGTCACCTCAGCTCACTCTGGCCCCGGGCCGCCCGGTACAATGGTGAGTAGTACGTACGCAAGGCCACCGATGAAAGCCGTTGACGAGATCAACAGAGCCGCTTAGGGTGGACAGCAGGAGCGAGCAACAAAAGAGAGTTGTGTACCAATGGATATTCAGGCCTCGGCAATCGAATGGAAATGTCGCAACTGACGCGAATACAACCGAGATCGTTGCCCAAGATGAGATATATCCCGGTCGCTTTTCTTGCTGATCGGGATCATGTTGTGAGCGGGTGAAGGGGAAAAAAATCGACAATGGCGAGTGGAGTATGGCGAGGAGGTAGGGAAGCCAAAGGATCGTGTGTGGGACGTATACTGACTGGTCAAGTGATCGTCTGGGATGCGACACGCTCGCACGAAAAGGAATAGAACTTCGGAACGACCAATTATCTTCCTATCTAAGGGTACGGGAGACTAACGAAAAGGTGATACCACGCTTTCATCCAATGATATCATCAGTTTCACCTTTGCATCATTCCTAGCCCTGATCGCCGTGGACTTCCCATTATTAAAGGTCTGTAGGTGGACGTCTCACCGCCAGTCCTTTCCACTCATCTACTATGCGATTCATTCCGATAACCATATTTGCAGTCATCTACAGCCTGGTTGCTGTGGTCATTGCAAAACCTGTACCAAACCGGGAGGCGGCGGGTGGCATAGCCATACCGCTCACCACACATCCTTCCTCTCTGAACTCCAACAGAACCACTGATCTCGACACAATCACCTCTCATGCTATATCAGTCAGGGAGTATGTGGAATGAACTGTGACATCTGATAGGTCTGCTCAGCCTTTTTTTTCTTAGGAAGATCCTTCGTGGCCTGGACAATTACGAGAGGAACACGGGGACGATGCACCCTTTCGCTGTGAAACAAAGCGACTCCGAGTCTGGACTCGGAAGGCGTGGCGCTAGCCTCCCGCTGACACCTTATCGAAATAAGCTGTGGATGGCCGAAATTTCAATTGGCACTCCTGCGAAGACGTTGAAAGGTAAATTATCCGTGATTATTCTAGTGTATGTTGACCCTGATCTACGTCACAGTCACAATCGACACTGGTTCAGCGTGGGTACTTTCCTTTAGTTCATATACCTGTTGTTCATGTCGATGCAGCGATATGTGGGTGCTGCAAACTGGCTGTGCTGGTATTTCCGCAGATCGCGACCTCTGGGATCCACATTTGTCCAGTCATGCAAAGGACGAGAAGAAACCTTTTGAGCTCGTATATACAGATGGTTCCACCGTTCAAGGTAATCAATTTACTGATAATGTAACCATCGGTGGATTCACTGTATGTTCTATGTCGCTTATGAGCATGTCCATTGAATTCTGACGCCAAGCTAGGCAGACCCTCAGACCTTCGGTTCTGCAACATCGTACACTTCGTCACGGGCAAGTGAATACCCCGCAGACGGTTTACTGGGATTAGCCTTCCCTACCATCTCGGAATTTGGCGCCGTTCCTCTGCTTGAATCGCTTGTCAGACAAAACAGGTTAAGCAATCCGACATTGTCATTTAAACTCGCTTCTTCTGGTGCTGAGATGTATGTCGGTGGAGCAAATAGATTACTATACAGTGGTGACATTACGTATACACCCATAACACACTCTGTGAGTCAAGATAGTAGATGGGAGTGGACGTTGCTGACATTGGCATTTATATAGGGATTATGGCAGGTCTCTATGGACGATGTTCGTGTTAATGGTAACATGGTCTTCAAAAATTTACCTGCTGTTTTCGACACTGGTGCAAGCAACATCTTCGGAGATTGGAACCGGGTTGCACAATTGTACAAAGGCATTACCCATCTTATCAAAACTCAAGGAGGCTTGGGTTTCTTTTACCGTGAGTTCCGATCGCGTTGATACACTTTTTTTATTGACAGCCTGCAGTACGGTGTAGCTCTTTCCCAACACTGAGCTTTACCGTCGGTGGCAAGACGTTTGAAATCCCTTCCGAAGCTCACCAAGTTGGGCCAATTGAGGAAGGTTCTCCCTATTGTCTCAGCGCCGTCATCGCCCAGCCCTCAGATACCGGTGAGATTTCAGAGCTTATTTTGTGGCGCTCGATGGACTCGTTCTGACTATACTTCATAATGGTCTAGAATTTTGGCTCATTGGGGTCCCTTTCCTGCAGAGCGTATACAGTGTGTTCGATTACAAAACTTTACAGGTCGGGTTTGCGAATCTCGCTTGAAATGTTGGCATATTTAGAGCCTGTCTGCCCACCAGAAATAGATAACTCGAATTACTTACATGACGTAGCTCAACATAGTGGACGATTCTGTTTCATCTTGTCGTTGATTCGATATAATACAACCAGACACTACATCATTTCTACTTCGAATACAACTCGGGTTGTTGAATTTGCTTCCGGTCAACCTTGTCATTCCCACGATTAATGCACTGTAAACCTGTCCCCTACGGGTCCAGGAATATAATACAACTAGACACTTCTTTGGACGTCGCTCTGTGTGCTACAAGCGCTCTCCGGCCCGGGACGGGAGCCCGAGTTGGCGGGTATGGTGAGCTGCGAGGATGGGTGGGAACACCTCGCAAGTGCGTGTACCCGAAAGTCGGGATCGCGCGCTCCGGACCCCAGGGGGATGAGCTGCGAGGAGCCGGAATGGGAAATGGAGGCAGGGCGTGGTGGGTGGGTACGCTGAAACGGGCTCGGACGAGCGCTGCAAGTCGGATGAGTGACGTGGTGGAGGCGAGAGAGGAAGCGCTGAAGCGGTGCCTCTCGCTTGCGTCGCTTGTCCGAAGACCTTGCACTGTGGCTTCACTCGTGCCTCACTGCACCACAGTCCGACCCACATCATTTCTACTTCGAATACAATTCGTATGAGCCACCAGTCCGCAACTCACCAAAATATGTTTCGTATGTTGGATACTTGCATTTCCATTTCCCACCCTCACAAATGTGCCCTTGAACCAACGTGGGATTCTCTCTCGCCATCACGAGAATTGGGCTGAGCGAAATAGAGAGGGGATGGCCCTCAGGCTTGTGCACGACGGGACAAGGACCGGCTACGCTACATAAACCGAACCGGCAAGACCGGCAAGACCCGCATGGTCAACCTGTCATCCCAGCTCACTCTTGGCACAGTGCAACCCTCTGGGTCGCCCAGGTACAGGGTCGCTCCGGTACAATGGTGAGTAGTACGGCGTACGCAAGGCCATCGATGTAAGCCATTGACCAGAGCAACAGAGCCGCTTAGGGTGGACAGCCAACTTCCCTTGGACGGTGGTCAGCAGGAGCGAGCAACAAAAGAGAGGTGTGTACCAATGGATATTCAGGCCTTGGCAATCGAATGGAAAAAGTGCTTCACATCCGATGTCGCAACTGACGCGAATCCAACCGTGATCGTTGCACAAGATCAGATATATCCGGTCGCCTTTCTTGCTGATGGGGATCATGTCGTGAGCGGGGGAAAATTCGGCAATGGCGAGTGCAGGATGGCGAGGAGGTGGGGAAGCCAAAGGATCTTGTGTTGGACGTACACTGGTCAACTGATCGTCTGGGATGCGAAAGGCTGACACGAAAAGGAATAGAACCTCGGAACGACAAACTGTCTTCCTACTGAAGGGCACGGGAGACTAACGAAAAGGTGATTCCACGCTTTCATCCAATGATATCATCAGTTTCACCTGTACATCATGCGTTTTGTTACTATCCCTGATGGCCGTGGATGTTGTGACCGTTGGCTTCTCATTATTAAAGGTCTGTAGGTGGACGTTTCACCGCCAGTCCTTTCCAGTCCTTTCCTATGCGATCCATTCCGATAACCATATTTTCAGTCATTAACGGCCTGGTTGCTGTGGTCATTGCAAAACCTGTACCAAACCGGGAGGCGGCGGGTGGCATAGCCATACCGCTCACCAGACACTCTTCCTCTCTGAACTCCAACAAAACCACTGATCTTGACACAATCACCTCTCATGCTATATCGGTCAGGGAGTAAGTTGAATGAACCGTGACATCTGATCGGTCTGTTCAGCCTTTTGTCAGGAAGATCCTTCGTGGTCTGGACAATTACGAGAGGAACACGGGAACGATGCACCCTCAGGCTTTCGCTGTGAAACAAAGGGACTCCGAGTCTGGACTCGGAAGGCGTGGCGCTAGCCTCCCGCTGATTTTTCAAAAAAATCTGTGGATTGCCGAGATTTCAATTGGCACTCCTGCCAAGACCTTGAAGGGTAAATTCTCCTTGTGTTATTCTGGTATATGTTTACCCTGATCTATGTTACAGTCACAATCGACACTGGTTCAGCGTGGGTACTTTCCTTTAGTTCATATACCTATTTTTGTTCATATCGATGCAGCGATATGTGGGTGCTGCAAACTGGCTGTGCTGGGACTTGGATTCCCGGAGATGGCAACCTCTGGGATCCCCATTCGTCTAGTTCTGCTGAGGACGAGCAGAAGCCATTTCAGCTCAAATATGCAGATGGATCCAGCGTCAACGGTAATCGATTTACTGATAATGTAACCATCGCTGGATTCACTGTATGTTTTATATCGCTTATGAGCATGTTCATCGAATTCTGACTCCAAGCTAGGCACACCCTCAGACCTTCGGTTCTGCAACATCGTACACTTCGTCGCGGCCGATTGAGTACCCCGCAGACGGTTTATTGGGATTGGCCTTCCCTTCCGTCTCGGAATTTGGCGCCGTTCCTCTGCTTGAATCGCTTGTCAGACAAAACAGGTTAATCAATCCGACATTCTCGTTGAAACTCTCTTCTTCTGGTGCTGAGATGTACGTCGGTGGAGCAAATAGATTGCTATACAGTGGTGACATTGCGTACACACCCGTAACAAAACCTGTGAGTCAAGATGGTAGAAGGGAGTGGATGTTGCTGACATTGGCGTTTATACAGGGATTCTGGCAGGTGTCCATGGACGACGTTCGTGTTAATGGTAACATCGTCTTCAAAAATATACCTGCTTTTTTCGACACTGGTGCAAGCTATATCTTCGGAGATAGGAAACGGGTTGCAGAATTGTACCGACGCATTGGCGGTATCCTCGTCCAACATGGAGTCTTTGGTTTCTATTACCGTGAGTTCCGATTGCGTTGATACACTGTTTTTATTGACAGCCTGCAGTACGGTGTGACTCTTTCCCAACACTGAGCTTTACCTTCGGTGGCAAGACGTTTGAAACACTAGGGCCAATTGCGGAAAATTCTCCCTATTGTTTCAGCGCCATCTTCGTCCAGCATAGTACAAGTGAGATTTCAGAGCTTATTTTGTGGCGCTCGATGGACTCGTTCTGACTATACTCATGGTCTAGAATTTTGGATCATTGGGACAACTTTCCTGCGGGGCGTATACAGCGTGTTTGATTACAGTAATTCACAGGTCGGGTTTGCGAACCTCGCTTGAATGTATCACAAATGTTCGCATGTCATGTTTATGAATTTTATCTATCAAACATTGGGGTTGACCGGAACCTCCGCTCTTCCAAGGCCGTTCAAGTAAGTAACTCCTGACTGTAATAATCGACAATGTGACTTCCTCAGGCCTAAAAAAAGAGCTATAGCGTAACTCTCCAGCGGACGAGGTGCTAAGATTTACAATTCACCACTCAAACGGGAACTGGAACGTTGTCTTACGCATGCAACCTTGTTTTGTCAGGTCGACATGGGCATGACGAACGGGACGGCTTCGACAGCGGAAAATATGGGTATATATATTGCTTGATAAGCGTACAGTGAATGCCAGGAATGCAAAGACATCTTTAATAGGTGATATACAGTAGATAGAAAAAAGACACATCATTGACAGTGTTTGTCACACAATGTCCGTAGGAAACATGAGATACTACTCTGAACAATGATCTTTTTCATAATCGTCTGTTCCGGGGCTAAGAAATCAAAAGTACCATCAGTACTAGCGCTGAACACTGGTAGAGATACTCACGTTCTGTCAACCCTTCCTCCTTGACCTTGCGCTTCATGGTCTCCATGACCTCGTTTACGGCCGTCCGATCAAGGTCGCCCCTCGCCTTCCTGAGCCCTTCGACGAAGGGTATGTACGCCCGTGCGCCCAAAACGTCGAAAATGCCATGCTCTTGGATGCCTCGAGCATCGCGAGCACGTGCTTGAAGACTTCGAAATGCTTCTCGAGCTCCTTGTCCGGCTTGAACTCGCCAAAGTACGCAAAGATGCCGCTGATGTCTGCCTTGACCCGCTCTATCGCCGCAGGTAGACGTAATTTGGGCGAGTTGG
Organism: Leccinum obscurum; assembly: GCA_038091815.1. Taxonomy (NCBI): domain Eukaryota; kingdom Fungi; phylum Basidiomycota; class Agaricomycetes; order Boletales; family Boletaceae; genus Leccinum; species Leccinum obscurum. The sequence goes on along the minus strand of JBBPPF010000248.1, from coordinate 1,116 downwards.
CAAGTGCGGTGAGGTAGGTGACCAGAAAGGTGTCTAAGAGGTCCTCGACGACCAGCTCGAATAGGACCGGTTTCACGAATTACTAGTCGGACTTGTAGTCCTTCATCGTGATGACGATCTACTCCATGATCCCGTCGTACCACGATGCCTGGAAGAGTTGCTTGGTCGTTGGCTTGAGGTCGTTGAACACGATCGCGACGAATGTCTGCATACATTTCTTGGCGACGTCCAGGTTACCGTCGATCGCGTCGTTGAGCTTCTCGTTGATATGCCCTCAGTACCTTTCGGACACGAGCGGCCCAAGCAAGGCGAGCAAGGCCTCAGTCCTGTCCACCGACTTGATCTGTTCGTTGATCAGCGCGAGACAGTACTCGGCCAGGCCGGGTACCATATCTTCCGGCTTTTCCGACTGCTTCTTGAACTCGCCCTCGATCACTTTGAACCACTGGTCCTAGAGGCCACGCATGACCCGACTAATCTCTTCGACGACCCGGGCGAGAATGGCGCCTCGATTTTCTGGTTCACCAGCTGGAAGAGGATGACAGCGCCTTGTGTCCCGTAGGGCCTGTCGCTGTCGACTTCGGGTTGGGTTTCCCTCGTCGTGAACTCTTGAATCTCGGTCTTCATCAGGTTAGCGGACCATTCGTCGAGGTTCTGCTCTTCGCCGTTGAGGAGCGAGGTCGATCAACTATGGAGGGACATTGAGTTCTTTCATGCTCTTCTTGTACTCGACCGTAGAGCTAGGTCTGTGGGTGAGAAGAGGATATTCGGGCTGTCAGGTCTGCTTGCTCGTTCGTCTGGCGACCGGCTGTGAGTCTTGAGTGGGTGACGGTCTACATTATGAGTAAGGGCAGATGAGGGATCTGGATAGTAGGTAGCGGTTTCGAGCCTGCGAAAGCTCTCGTCAGGGGGATCCGCTATCCCTACCTTTGCCCGTCCGAGGCCGTTTAGGGTTCCAGCTACCAATCTTGATCCCTATCGAACCAATGGATATTCAGGCCCAGTGAGAAAGAGGGATATGTCAGTGTATGTCAGTGCGTGTGAATCTAGGCAGTAGGGATTCATACGAACGGGTTGAGAATGGGCGTCTCCATAGGCCTTTCTGGTATGGGCACG
>JBBPPF010000247.1:0-25332 GCA_038091815.1 Leccinum obscurum | reverse complement strand
ACAACTGCGACAACGAACGCGACGTGATGACACGACAACGACAACGTAGCGTGCGTGCGTGCGTCCCTCCCTCTCCTGTCCCTCACTCACCCTCCGCCAGATTCGTTCACGCCGTCACCGGACTGCGTCGAACACGACGACAAGGTGACGACACAACGACAACGAAGACATCGACGCGGCAACAACGTGTCGACCAGTGTCGACGCGCAGGCATCGAACAACACCTCCGACCTGAGATCAACGTCGAACTTGCATCCTTTATCCGCTGCATCACCTTCCGCGTGTTCTTGGTCGTGTTCCTGAACGTGAATCCCCTCCAAATCGACGCGAACGACCTACTGCGGGTCACAGCTTCGTTGTCGGACTTTTATGACGACCGTAACGCTGGCCCGGGTGATAGAAGGCCCGGTACCGGTGGGGGACAAACAAAGGACTCGGGGCAACTCGAAGCGCCCGGAAGATGTGCAAAACATCTTGCGCCCGTGGCTTTCGCGCACTGGCGCCGGTGTCCGTGCTACTAGCGGCAGAAGACCATCCTCTCAGTCAAACTTGGACCGCGCTCTCCCCGCATACGAAGCGCTCTGGCGGATCATCGCCACCATCGTGGTCACTTGCGAAGACGACGAATCGAGGGCGTTGCGTTGGGTGATGTTGGACTTCCGCGACAATCCGTGGGATCGGAGGCGCTGAAGTTTGCGGCGTTGTTGGCGTCTATGGTCATCGGTCGAGTCGGGAATCAAGTATGAGATATCCCACAGCGAGGGCGTTAGAGCGAATGATCAGGCACCTCCATGGGATCGACGGAAGCTGCGCGGTCCACTGGCAGGATTGCCTCCCTACGCCTCTGGATCCAGGCAGGCGCATAGCCATTAATTTATTGATAGACCCAGAGTATATACTACATCTAGTACACCCAGCCGTATGTACTTGCCAAAAGATTCTGTGATTCAACTCGCAAAGAGTGTTTGGTGTGGGATTTATGTACAGCAGATTAGATCTCCGCTGACACGGCGAACAAGTTGACTGTCATCGTCCAAGCCAGTCGATACAATCTGGAGAACGAACTCCCCGCTGGTGAAGCAGGCCGTGTCCTGGGCGTCAATCCATCTACGGTGACTTTTCCGCCTCCGTCGTTGACGCGAGCTTTATTCGGAATGGTGTACACTGGCTCTAGGATGCGACGAGTTCTGGAAACACGCCACTCCCAACGCACATGGCAGACGTGCTGCTCGCAGTCCAGATGGAGAAGCTGCGCGTGGAAGAGGCGTTGGCGGCACGGGATAACGTAGTGGCTTGCCTCGAAGACGCATACACTTCCGTCCGCCAAAAGGCGGCGATGATATTGCGGTTGGAGCGAGAACTGGAGATGTTGAGACGACCCTCGACCCCGGCTAACGCGAATCTTGAAGTCGCTTTCCTGAAACTGTCGGGGACGCCGCAGCCGCAGTCGAGTCCGAGTCAAGCATTGAGCAGCAGGCGAGTTTTGTCGTTTATTTTGGCCTCTAAATGTTACTTAGGTTGGACAAACTTAGGCGGGGCTTCCGCAGGGAACTCCGAATACGCCAGGAGGGTGTCAAATGATTCCCCGTGCACGCCCGGCGCGCATATAGACAGCTTGCAAAGCAACTCGGCTTACTGCAGACAGGTCTTGATCATATACCCCCGCCGAGCCAACACCGTTGGATGACGGAGAGAGTCAGTGCATATATGCGTCGTTCACGATTGAAACCATCCTGCGTGGTGTAGGATGCGGACGATGACGCGACGGCGATGACGATGATGGACTGAGGACGGAGATGGATGACGAAGATGCGGCAAAGAGACAATGCCGACAACGAGTTACGACGCGACGACAAGTGTCGACGCGGACCACAACATGACGATGACGATGGTGATACGGTGGGGAAGCGATGACGGAGAGACGAGGACGAGGACAACGCTGCAACGTCGACAACGACACGATGATGCGGTGTGCTGCCAGTGATGGCACCACGCCACGTTGGCGTGACGATGACGACGCAGAGCGTGCATGGTACCTCATGAGTACGGATAGTAGTGGGTCAGTGGACGCGGGTCCGACAGCAAATGCTGACCGATACCCGTGCTCTTCCTTAGGCCGCCGCCGGCCCCGGCCCCCTATCTCCATCCCTGTCACAGCCCTCAGCAGTTCGTGTGCAGTCGCTCCTGTACACTGCCCTGTGATTTTCCATTCAGATACCCGCACCTGTGGTATACCCTAAAGATAATATCTCAAGTGATAACTTGGTGATATTCAAATAAACAATGTCTGAGCTTGGTAGTAAAATAGTATTGGAAGGATAATATTCAATCATAGCACAGTGAGGTTGGTAGTAAAACAGTGACATCGAAAGAACAATATCTTATCCCAGTTAACATAGTGATATCTATGTGATAATGCCTGAACTTGGTAGTAAAATGGTGGCATTGAAAGGATAATATTGTATCCAATGATAGCATAGTGTTATCAAAATGATAATGTCTGGGCTTGTTAGTAAAATTGTGAGGTTGAAAGGATAATAACATATCCAGTGGTGACAATTTAATGACAATGTCTGATCTGGTGGTAAAATGTCCATCAAGATATATATGATATTATCTATTGTATAAATGTATTATTGTTGATGACAGTGCTATATATACATTAATCTAGTCATATCAGAGTGACAAATAGCTGATCATATTTAACTAGGCATATCAATCCAGTAGACCTTGATTTATATGCCTAAATATTGGGATTGAGGTAATTGATTGTACATACATACATAATGACACATTAATTTAATTGCATATGTACCCATACAATGACAATAGTATCATGCCTAAAGTTGAGGTTGCCTGTTAACAATCAGGATTTTGAAGAGGGGGTAATGCACAAGCTTGCTGATATGATTGTATCATGGCCTCAGCAGCATGGTTCATTTCAGCTCAATCTATAAAAAGTACATTTACAATTACATACCATAATAATTTGAACAACTGTAAGGTATCTCAAGACAACTTATATACCAATAGAACAGTAGATTTTAAGCAATTGCAAATGTATATGTCTGTTCATCAGACTGTGAACCCCTGATCATATGTATCTAGAAATATCAGCACTTGAACATAGTTGTAAAATAATGAAGTGCAAAGGATAATGTCTGATCCAGTGATAAAGTGATGATATTCAGATGATAATGTACAAACTTGGTGGCAAAGTGATGATATTGAAAGGGCAATGATGAACATAATGATATCAAAGGATAATATTTGATCTTGGTTGGGAAATAATGATATGAAAATAATAATGTCTGATCTAGTGATAAAGTGATGATATTGAAAGGGCAGTGACGGAACATAATGATATCAAAGGATAACATTTGACCTTGATTGGGAAATAATGATATGCAAAGGATAATGTCTGATCTAGTGATACAGTGATGATATTGAAAGGGCAATGATGGAACATAATGATATCAAAGGATAATATTTGACCTTGGTTGGGAAATAATGATATGAAAATAATAATGTCTGATCTAGTGATAAAGTAATGATATTGAAAGGGCAATGACGGAACATAATGATATCAAAGGATAACATTTGACCTTGATTGAGAAATAATGATATGCAAAGGATAATGTCTGATCTAGTGATAAAGTGATGATATTGAAAGGGCAATGATGGAACATAATGATATGCAAAGAATAATGTCTGATCTAGTGATAAAGTGATGATATTCAGATGATAATGTATAAGCTTGGTGGCAAAGTAATGATATTGAAAGGGAAATGATAGAACATGATGATATCAAAGGATAATTCCTAATCTAGTGATGAAATGTCTGCCATGAGCTATAGGATATTATCTGTTGTATAAATTTATGATTTGAAAATGAGATTGCCAGATATATATGTATCTGAATATATCAGACTGATAAATAGTTGATTATATTCAGCAATGTATATCAGCACTTAAAAATTTCCCTGATGTCATTGCATTCGTCGTCACCGTCCTTCTGAGACGGCCTGGCCGCCTGATCCGAATCGCAGTACCACAGTCGGATATGGCACGTGAGAGGGTTGTGGAAGATTGTCCCACGGTCTTAGAGCTCATGCGCTGATGTTCACAGTTCAATATTCAATGTTCACGCGCACGGTCCAATATTCAACGTTCAACGTCAATCACGGGCAGCGATACCCATCGCCTCCAAAGTGCGTGTTCCGAGTCCCCCGACCCCCGACCCTTCTGTAGACTGTGGCATACATGCCCAACTTCCTGGGATATGGCCCCTGATACCCCTTCACCCGTCGTACTTACCCTCGACATCTCCAGCGTCGTCTCCCCCACCCCTCAGGCTCTTGGTTTCAAGGACCTTACAGCAAAGATCTCTAGGAATTGTCGTCGCCAGGTCTCGCAAAATCAGAGGCCATTCAACTCGTTCATTATCTGTACCCACCCCGCCACCCGTTCCTTGCGTGACACGGAGTACTGATGGCGAGGTTAAAAAATTAGCGCGCTGGGTAAAACATCACGCAGTATTAATTGTGCAGATAGTACTTTTATTTATACTATGGCCTCTCTTTTCGTGTGCGTGCTCGGTGCAGAGAGTGAACTGTTTTTCTTTTTCTTTTTTTTTTGGACAAGCGATATTATTATGTAGCAACTGGCTAGCCTAGTCCTACACAATACGCTAAGGCGGCAGAAAAAAATGCCGGTCCGAGGAAATGCACTTACGCACTCCCCGTGGTATGCGGGGGTGTGGGACTCCGAGCTGAGGAGGACACCTCGGTCAGACAGAGGGCCGCGGCAACGTGATACCCACTAAAACCTCTGGGTCGGTGACCCAATGTGGGGGGATATTCGGGTTCGATCTGGTTAGGGGTGCCAGGTTAGGTCGGTGTGGGAGGCGTGCTAACCGGCGGTCAATGGATAGTCGGTCATTTATTTTGGTGAGCCATCTAGTTCTTATCGCGGTCGGTGTGTGCGTGTGTTCGGAGATGACGCGGTCACAGCGGATCGCCCATATTAGATGGGCTGCTTCTGATATTAGGATGCGAAGGAGTGTCGCCTTTCCTCTCGCAGCCGGTGTGGGGATTGGGTGGTCGTCCGGTGTGGCCGGGGTGAGCGCACCGCAACCTAGTACAGCCCCCATCGTTATCGCAGGCCATTCCCCATGGGACGGGGGCCAGAGGGTTTTGGTCAGGTCCCATATGGTGGTGCATTCGGGGCTGGGGCATTGAAACAGGATGTGATTTAGGTCTTCAGTTTCATTGTTGCATCTGGAGCAGTCGGCTCGGTGCTGGTAGTTAGGGATTTGTATCCAGAAGCTACCTATTCGGAGTGAGTTATGCATGGCTCTGTAGAGGAAGGACTGAACCGGGCGTCGGATATCTGGGTGGCGGATGTTGTTCCATAGTGTCGAGTCTAGTTCCAGGTTGTCGGTCAGGGCGTGGACGGCGTGTCGAGTAGCGTCTAGGTTACGTTGGGCAGAGTTGGTTAAAGGTGTGGTTTTGGTGGTGAGCGCGAGGTAGGTGGCGTGCTGGGTAAGTGTAGTGAGTTTGAGGGGTCGAAGGTGGGGGGGACGTGGAGGTCGATAGGGTCGGGCTCCGCTTTACGGGCGCCGGTGTTCGCGAGTCTGTCTGCCGCTTCGTTTCCTGGGTCTCCTGCATGTCCCTTAGTCCATTGGAAGATGGTGGGTGCGGCGCGGTGCCGCAGTCTGTAGGCGGCGGCTCTAAACCACTCAGCGTTCTTGATACCGGTCCAGCCGTTGTCTTCCCACGTGCCCAGGTGTTTCGTTAGACCGTCTATCACATAGTTCGAGTCGGTGATGAATTTCAGGGGGGTCACGGGGTCGGCACGTAGAAGCGCGGCGACGACCGCAGCGAGTTCGCCTGTCTGGTTCGGCTGTGATGTGCCTGGTACACGGAGGGCGGCGTTCATGTCGTGTCCTTCTCGTACCCAGATGCCCGCACCGGCGGTGGCATCCATCTTGCCGTTCTTCAGGCATGATCCGTCCGTGTATATTATGAGGGGTCGTTGGGGCAGGCCACCAATGCGGGGGTTTGCCGGGCGGAAGGCGGGTTCAGAGTCCGTTCGGGAGGGATCGACTAGGATTCGAAAGCATTTGAGATGTTCTCCTGGGTGGTGACCGAGGGGTCAAAAAGTAGTTCGTCTCCTGCTGTAACGACTGCCCGAGCGTTCTTTTCTTTCCGTCGGTGTGTTAGCGAGAGGTGGTCTTTTTCAGGGCGTATGTAAGGGTTATATTTTGGGGTCATGTCGCCGATGATGTCACGCGCCAGGCGTGAGCATTTGTGGGGGTTGGTGCATCCTTTATTTCGGTCGCGCCTGCAGTATTTGCAGGTACAGGTTACGTTTGGGACGTGGCTAGAGTCGTGTCGGAATAGCCGTTTGGAGACTTTCAAGGGGTTTTGAATCGTTGTTACGCTGTGGGTTGTTCGTAGACACGAGGCTGCCGCGAGACGGGATAGCCGTGGAGGCACTCCGATGTGGTACCAGGCCGGCAGTTGTCGTTTTAGGCGCTTCGATAGCTTTATAGGGTTAAGGGACAAGTTGACTTTAGAGGCCGTCTGGAGTAGCCGTGAGACGTGTGTGTGTGTGGGGGGGGGTTGTCTGCGATCACGGGATGACCGGGTCGAGGGCCCGGGGCGTATGGATTTGAGGAAGATGTTAATGTCAGTCGAGTTACGGATACCCGTCGGTTCGATGCAGTTTATGATTGCGTCGGTGACAAAGGCCCATGAGGGCCTACTAGCGGAGAGATCTAGGAATGTCTTCAGCCAAGTCGTCTCTATGAGTCTATGGCCAGGTTTCGTGCTCCAATGTCGAGGAGGTTTATCCCGCCGTGTTCTTTGGATCCAGCGTCGCGTTGGTGACGGCTCTCAGCCCCTTGACGTTCAAACTGCACAGGAACGGTGAGCGAACGAGAAGACTATGAAGCGATTGAGTTGTGAGCCTCGCAACGCGATCGTGGTCAGCTGCGTGTAGTTTGCGATTGGTGCTGAGCGCACGCAAAGGCCACCTGCCATATCGATCAACGCAGTTGGTAAGAGGCACGCTTGACCGGACAGTTCGATGCTCTTTACGAACGGACCCGAGAGTTGGACGATGCCATGGGGATACTTTCAGATCGACGTTTTGCCAGAGCATACACCATCCGGGGGCTCAACTGCGTTCACGGTCAGCACGGTTCCAGGAAAACGATCGGTTTATCATTACGCACCGTAAGTTTCCATGTGGATGGCGCTAACGGAGCGAGGATAATGGCGAGCGATAAGAGGAGGTTGGCGTTGTAGTGGCGCAAAGGACAAACGGCGTTACTAAGCCTTTCTTCCCCATCAAGCCTCAAAACAGTATGACTAAGCTATTTCCTAACGGAGCGAAAAATTGCAGACTAAATTTGGACTCACAACCAATTCGAAGAGTACAACCTCCCTTCTGTGCCCGTAGGGCCGTGTATATAAGTTCACGTAAAACCTCTCACACACATACCAAATTGCCAAATTTGGCACAAAGCTTGCCAACGACAACAACACCCTATGCTATCTCTGCAGACTACATCCTGAGTCTGGCGAAGATTACCACCAGATAAACCCATACTCCCTCATAACCCATACCTCACGGGCTCTCCCGAGGGGGTATGGGTTACAAGGGGTTCGACTGTAGTGTCGTCAGCAGATAACGTATCTTTAATTCATACCCCCGAAACGGAGAATCTCAACTTATGTGCGACCGGCGTGTACTCGGCCATTAAATAAGGGCCGCGTTGCATGTAATGAACTGAAACCATTGGCTAATTGGAATATGATCGATGATGTAGGGGTAACGGACGCATGACATCAAGCAATGGGGTAAATTGGGAATAGGATAACTTGTGTTTGAGCTCACTAGGCTGCACTCCGATGGGAACTCGATAAATAATCGTCTCGTGTACTCGACAGGCAATATGAATACAGGTGAAGTTTGAAACGCATAATGATAGAGCTGCAAGCATGGGCTCCCTGACTCTACAACGATATACAGTCAATTTACACGGACATGTCTGTATTTACACTGGGAATTGTGAGAATAACAACGGGCGTGTTAGGGGGCAAAAGTGACTCACTACTCTTTGACACTGGGTCTCGGAGGGCTGCTTTCTCAAGGTGCATGAGATATGGTCCATCGGGAGAAGAGTCCGGAATATCGCGGAAAAACGTGGATCGCAAACGCTCAAGGGTCTCTCGGTTCAAAATGTTTGCGACATCAATTTCAATGTCCTCGATGGTCTTCTGCGCTTCCAGCATCGCTCGCATGGCACTCTTCTTCTTCAGAATAGCAGCAGACCATCGTTGGGATTGTTCGTTGGCGTGGGAAGCCAAAAAGCCAATATTTGGTGATATCTGTAGAGTGGATTAGTTACAGCCAATGCGCGAGCGCGGCAGCATAGAATACCATTCTTTGGTACCACAGTTGAACACTGGAATCGTATGTAATGGCTTCTGAAGATTTAGACAGCCATGAATTCTCCTGCTTCCCTGAATCCGCATCTGGTGAAGGGGAAACATTTCCAGGAGTCGCCACCGGAGCAGCTGCCACAGAGGGGCGGTTCAAATCGCAGAAAGTGGATGAAGATGGCGACGAAGGGGACGAGGGGGGCGAGGGGGGCGATGAGGGGGGGAGACCGCTTGGCATAGTCACGAACTCGAATGGAAAAGGGTGGGGTCCTAAGCGAGTTGACGATCACGTTGAAGATTGCTGAAAAAAACGGTTCAGCTTCAATCTCAAGTGCGCGGTAAAATAACCAGAACTTGAAGGGGCGCAATCGTCAGACTCCGACAAGGAAAATGATAATAACTCCCAGATAAGTCTGGATCAAGATATTCGCCCTCCGACATTCGGATCATAGAACTATGACCCTCAGTCACCCCATCCGCCGATGCCACACACGCGGGATAAAGTTTGAGTCATTGATCAAGACACTGCAGTTACAAGGAGGAACTATTGTCGGACAAATTTCATAATCACTTGCATGTGTCGTCGGGGGCAGACCGTACTCCGCCTCCATCTCGTCTCATGCAATGTTAATGAACTATAGAGTTGAGAAAATGGATGTGAGCTTGCCAAGATCCATGCCATTTGCCACACCACCCATCATGTATCCGTCCTTGGTCTTGAAAAGTTCTTGAAACTCGTCGGAGCTATCCTCAAAGTAGGGAAACTGTTTGAGGGCGAGCACTGCTGCAGCGTAATTTTCAAGCAGACGTACTTGAAGTTGGCGCCATTTGGCGGGAAGGAGACCGGCAAGGTAGTCTACAGCCCGGCCGTCTATGACTGGGAGGCAGACCGTCATCTAGTAACTTGAGATCAAGGATCAAAAGATTGCGCGGGCTACCAATAGGGTTATGTAAAACCAACCACGTGCTCACGTAGTAGAACGAATCACATCTTCTAACTCGCCCAAGCCGCCGATACCTCAGAACCAGTGCATTAAGAAAGCAAACATCTTACCCGCTGCAACTCAGAGACTTCCCTCTTCTACTACCTTCTCAATCCGCATCGGCCGAAGGGGTGACCGAGGGTTCAATCTACTGGATCCTCATGCCGAATGTCGGAGGGCGAATATCGTGATCCGAAAGCACAATACGACCGTCCAGGCTTCCAAACATATCGTAGTACTTAATCAACAGTCTTGTTTGCGTGCCCCTGCGCCGTCACGACCACTGTAGATGTACAGCTCTTATTCTTCTCTCCCCGCTGGCGCAATGCTGTACAGTGGTCGTGACGGCCCGCGATATCAAATTATTACCACAAAAGGTATATCTGGTCGCGACCGCGCAGGTCCGGGGGAGCTAATTATAAAGCAAATTAAGCAATATCAAACTAAAACAATACTTGTACTGCGAAAGGCATCCGGTCGCGACCGCGCAGGTCCGGGGGAAGCTCAAGCGATACTACAAAAGGCCCATCAGGTCGCGATTGCGCAGGCTTGGGTACATCAGGGGAATGGTGAAGAGCTGATATAACCAGATAGTTCTGATAAATACTCATCATTATGCAATAGAAATAATAAGCATTTATAATGATTGAAAATTAATTTCCATACTGAAAGCACATTATCTATACTTATATGTATTCATCATTAAGATGGCTGATTACCAGTAAATGATCATTTATTGATAATTCTATATCATTCAGACAATGAAAGATAATGAATCATAATATCATGATCATGCATTATCCACATGTAAAATACAGACATAATTCAATCAAATGTGAGATGTCTGGTTAGATTATTATCAAGCATACCAACCCTCTCAATCAAAATAATGCATTACCAATAGTGGAGAGTGGATATACCAGATGGTTCTGATAAATACCCAGCATTTTCCATGGAAATAATAAGCATTTATAATCACTGAACATTCATATTCATACTGGAGGCATAGAATCTATACTGATGTGTATTCATCATCATGATAGCTGATGACCAGTGAGTGATCATTTGTTGATAATTCTATATCATTCAGATGAGGAAAAATAATCAACCGTCATACAATGATCAACACTTTGAGAGAACACCATCTACATTACCTTTTATGATTAAAAGTTGTCTTTATACTGATGTGTATTCAATTTAGATGGCCAATTGCTAACGAGTGATCATTGGTTGGTAATGCTATGACATTTAGACACAGAAAAACAATCAGTTATGATATAATGATCAATCAACACCACTCTGATGCATTCAATATCAACATCTGACAATGCATTATTTAAATATGAGATACAGATATTGATGACCAAGTTTGATCAAATGTTAGATGTCTGGCTGGATTCTCATCAAGCATATGAACTCTCTCAACCAAGATAGTTCATTATCAATAGTTAACAGCTGATTTAACCTCATAGTTCAGGTAATGACATGTATTTATGCCATATAAATTATAACTGCATATATCCAATGAGAAATCATGTGAATTTTGAAAGTGTGATCAATATTTATCAGAGATCATTGACACGACTCTAAAATGAATCACTGCCATGAGATTATCATCTAATATCATTCAATATCATTCAATCATTCAAATTGGGCCTGGGACGGATCAAATTTATACTTTATTTATTCAATCATATCATATCAGATAGTGGACCTGCATTACATCAGTCTTGTAATTTGATTTGTATGGGCAAGCCCAGGATGCACTGGCAGGAGGAATGATGAACTTGAGGCAATCAAGAGAAACACGCTCACCAAGCACATGGGATGTAATGCCGTGCGGTCCTCCTACCGAACTCGCTTGCGACATGAGTGTGCCAATCTCCTCATCTTTTGCTTCCCAGGCAGAGAACGGAACATTGAGTGACGCGATGCCATCGCAGAGGCGGAATGAAGCCACTAGCTGGAGTAGGAGCAGGCGATGTCAAAAGGTACCAATGGCAATCGGGAACGTCGAGATGTTGGGACGATGGGATGGATGGCGCAGAAGAGATGGCGCAGAAGAGATGGCGCAGTGAGCAAGGCACGTCGCGGTCCTTGATCCTCATCAGACGATTCTGCCACCCAGTCATCGGCCACTCTCTCGGTCACGCGGCCCAGAGACTGCCCCAAAGGAACGTCGTCTTCGCTTTCGCTTTCGCTTGGCATACCATCGTCCGCTGCTGGTGCACGCGCAAGGATTAGCTTCTGGATGGCTGGAAGCACAGGAGGTTCCGAGGACACCCCAGGACCCGGAACATTCTGAGGATCCTCGTCCAGTGGTGGTGGAGATGACTCTGTTTCTTGCAATTTCGACTTGCACTTCTTTTTCTTCCGCTGACGCCGCTCAGAGCCCCCTTGCTCGCGTTTCCTAAGCTCCTCGAGCTCAGCTCGTTCTTGAGCCTCGATCTCCTTGAGCTTCTGCAACTCACGATCCCAGAGGGTGTCGACGCCAAAGACGGAGCGGCTCTGCGAAAGATCCCCCGTAAAAGCTGAAGCTCCAAGGATGCCACCTTTTGAATCAAGCAGTGGTCTGGCAGTGGAGTTTCGATTCGCGTATGCTGATGCTCGGGGATTGGAATCCGGTGTGGGACCTAGCGAATCTGCGTCAATCAGGGTGATCGGACGTCTCATTTGTCCCCGGACCATCATAGAAGGTCGATTATCACCCTGGAACGTACTGCAATGTAAAAAGAAGGGGGATGGTTAGTCTCGTAACACCGCACCAACGACGTAGAACGTACCGAGCCTTCGATTTCATTTCTAGCTTTCGGTGTTCAAGATTGTCGATCAAGCTCCGACCATACATTTTACCAACAGGTCACCTAGCCTCCGAATCCACAGGCGGCTCAGGAGGTAAGGGGACAGTGGAAGGTACTGGCGAAACTTCCTCTTCCGGATCAAACTGAGCTTGTTCTCCATCTCTGAGAGCGCGGGGGAAATGACGATCGATATCCGAGTAGGCAATATCCCTCTGCCCACCGACGACCAGTGTGTTTCGGAAAGCAAGTTGTGATACCGAAAGACTAGCGCGAGGGTTCGGGGTGATCTTCAGATTTGTGTTATTCTGACTCAGTTCTGTCGTCGTGAGTGGACGACGGACTTTCGAGGATACATCTATCTCCCTGCGTACCCGGGAAGCGATGGTACGCAGCAGCCTAGGAACGCGATGAGCATGTAAGTGTAACATTCGAAATCGTGACATACTGTGCCGCAGCGCGAGGGTTGCTAGCAAGGATATGTTAATATGACTGGGGCTCTCATCGACTTCAAAGCGTACCCACCGCGATGAGATAGCATTGAAAAGGGTTTGTGGCATACGGATCAGCTCAGAATTATGGATAGCATGCATCATCGTCCGACGTGGCGAATTGGCGATCACGTCAAGCTCTCCGACCGTGTCTCCTTGTCCATATTCGCCAATGATCGTCACTTTCCCGTTTTCCCCCTCGGTTATGCAACGTAATCGTCCATTGATGACAATGTAGAAGCTGTCACTGGCGTCCTGGGGCCTCCAAAGAACCTGGCCAGCATCAACTTGCATCCAGTCCAACGAGGCATCAATCTGCAACACTGGGATGACGTAAGGAACCATCATCTTGTAATCGAGCGCGAACATGCGTACCGGTTGGAGTGAGCAACGAAATCAATCGCTTCGCCAGCGTCAGTTGAACAATAGGCCGTTTCGCCAACAACCATTCCAAAGCCTTGGTGGACAAAAATCCAACGTACGTATCGGTCTTGGCCTGAATGTCAACATAAGAAGGTATACCGCAAAGAGAAGCTGGCAAGGCGATCAGTCAAAAGTCTAACGGTACGAGGTGAAGCATACCAAGATACCCTGCAATTCCTCCAGGATTTACGGTGAAAAGAAGTTTGTGAGTCGCCCGCCTATCCCTGGTCGAGTTTGCATCGGAACCTGATGCTCTGGATTGCGATATGGGTGGAGCTGAAGCTTGCGTCCCTGTCTGAAGGAGTTATCCAGAAATCCTTCGATGACATAGTAGAGACCTATGTCTTGACCATCAGTTTCTTGCAATTTCCTTGTTACAAAACACCGACCTGTGTTGCGTTCACCTGTCTTTACGAGGGTGGAACCAGCAGGGAAGAACAAGATTTCAACTTCGTTGTCCAAGCCGCGCACGTAGCCAGCGCCAGGCGAAGAAGTCCCGGTCCCACAAGACGCGCTGTCTTCCCCAGGGTCTAAAAGTGACAGCGTCTCAAGGAGAGAGGCTCCTGGAAGTGGCCCTGAGACGTTTAAAGGTAGAAAAGCAGGCGAAGCAACGCCAGATGGTATCCCGCTGATAGGTGGTTGCGGTAATCCGATAGACTTTGCAACGCAGGCCATGACCTCGTCGCGAAGATTGAACTCATCATCTGGGAGATGACCCGTGGGCAGAATTTCTCCGGGAGGGGCGGTACGAGGTGGATTGAAGATGCTGAAAGTACGAGTGTAAGACCTATACCAATCATTCCCTTGGCCAGCGGTGGTAAGGAGATCGCCCGCTTGGACTGACTGGTGCTTTCGAAGAGAAAAGGCACGTGTGAGCACGGGCCTTTCCGGAGCAAAAGTTGTTGGACTTTCCGCAAACGTTTCTCTCGAAGGGGAAAGAACGCTGCTGGCACCGTCGTTATAAAACACGTGCGGTGATGATGAGGGCCTATCGTTCGAATGGTGGTCGCTCCCAGAATCAGGTGCCTGGACTACCACATCATGAAAGCGCTGATGCAAAGAACGTAAACCGCCGCCTTCGTAGAACGAATCCGGCAACGGATGACATGCGATATCGTTGATGGCCTTCTCGGTGCGGAGGACTTTCGTTGTCATCCCCAGGCTGTTGCCAGTGTTCAATATGGTTCCGTATCAAAATGGTCAAGCCCAAAATGGCCGCTGAGCGCTGGGTTCCGGGAGCAAACATTAGAACCCATGCGATCTCGCGCTGAATTTAGCGCTGACAACTGACATGATCGGAAAAAACTCGACAGACAGCAGACTCTCGCCGCTGGCAATATTGTTGCTACAAGGAAGGCCCAGTCTATAGCGACAATTACGCTGGGCGTCATGATGGCACCGCCCAATCAGAGCACTGGTTCGCACGAGGGGCTGATAAGTTTCGCACGCGTGCCATCAAGACAGTGTGGCAGCTTGGAACCCGCGATCATGTTGATAAGTGAAACGGGGTTCGACGTTCAATTTCAGGGAAGTTGGATACACATCCGACTGCCCGAAGCTAGTTTGGCACGCGTGTGGTCACTGTCTGACAGGGAAGCTCAGTGGCCACCTTCGAGAATCGAGCTGTGATCTGTGTCATCGGTTTCCGTCGACACCGGCCTATATGTCTTCAAATACGAGGACACTCGAGAACGGATCGACTGCTTTCCGACTGCTTGGAGATCGTCATACTCCCCCTGAATGGTAGTAACGGAAATTTTACCGAATTCATCACGCTGAACGGGATAATTTAGTATTAGCAGATTTTCTGAATTACTTGACGAAATTCTACTAGGATCTTTGTTCAGTTATGCAACTAGACTGGGACGATATATCTGTGAAACAGATTTGAACTTAGGGATGATGATGATGTACAAGCACGAGAGATCATCGATATCCAGATAGTGCAGAGGAAAATCAGTGGCTTCGGTAGTATCCGTCTGCATCATGGGTCTTGTTCGCTGTGTGTCCATTGATCAATCGATCACCATGTACCTAACAAAGAGGAAACTTGGTGTACTGCCCCGGGCCGCAAATCGCGCTGGTGAAAGAAAAACTGCATTGCACAGCCCGTCATTTATTACCACTCGATGAAATCAAACAAGTATGGATAATGCTGTGTTTAAATGATCCTTCTATCACGAAGGGGGGCAGAAGGGGGGCACTGGGAGAGAAGCGATGCACGGAACTAGGCTTTAAAAAAGAGTAACCGCCTGAAAAGAGCTACGGCATTTCGATTTCAGCGGATCCGGCTAATTGCATTCACCAGTTCGGTAGGAAGGCCGTGGAGGAATCCGCCAACGATATAATGCATTGCAGCGAAGAGTGGACGGCATGAACCGGACAACCTTAGGATACTAGTAGCAGACAAGATGACTCAATGTCTAATAGTAGGAGTGAAGTTGATCAGACTTACTGTAGCCTGAGGCTGAATCGATCAAAGAAGTCATCCTTGCAATGTATAGACCGGTCACATGCTGATGTTATATTTCTCGAGCCGCATTATTGCACTGATTGATATGGATCTGTCACGAGCCGTATCGGGCAGGAATATTTTGTCCCCAACAACGGTGACTTTAGTGGTTGTCGAGGAGTGATTGATAGAACGATGGAGTCCTGTGACAAGGGTGATCGAGTAAGATACTGGGTATGAAATAGAAGCCGTAATCATACCTTGATGGAAAACTGGCTGGTGAAGAAGCCTGCAACGTTGACGCCCTCTTCACATCTAAGCGCGCCATCCCAATCGAGGGAATCCAAGCCTGGCCCGAGAGGATGCCGCATAAATTTGACATGTTCCGAAGGTGAGAGATGCGAGGGTTCCATTTTTCCCTCGCCGAGGATGCGGTATGTTGTGGCTGATCGCCCGTGTATTCTGACGGTAATTTGTCGCTGTAGATAGACTCGGATGATTACCCCCCCGTTCGCACCCTGGAAACTGTCCCGGCCTTGCTCAAGAAATGGGATGAGCGACGCAGGACTACCACGAATCTGTAGATGAAATGGAATTGTATCTGAGAAAGCATAGGTCTGCACAGAGGGAATGAATAACTGCGGGGGTTGATACATCAGCACAGTTCGCCATGGCGTATTAAGTGACTCACTAGACATTCGGCATCTGCCAAATCCGAAGCCTGAGTCATTGGTAGGGCACATATAACTTCGTGCCATTCTTCAGGTGAGGATTTTACGGTCGACATAAAGGGCAAGTCACTGGGAAGCATAGGCAAGTGGGGTCGACTTCGAGCACAGTACACGAAAGGCACCTTCACGCTGGATATGAATCGTAAATAGGATATCCAGTGTTACAAGCACAATACTCACGCTTCACTACCCTTGAAAAGGTATGGGAACTGCCGTGGACGTGACAGTTCGATTGCCATCGAGTACGAGCAAGCCGCGTGAGGCTCAGTACTGTCGAGGCTCGGCGGTAAGGCCCGCAATTGGCCACCATCTTCGAAAGTGAGCGGCAGGACGACCGCAAAAGGGATAGTCAGAGGACAACGTTGTGCATCCGATGCACTCCACAGTACGTAGGTATGGGAAAAGAAAACACGCGAAACGGAACCCTCAGAGTCATGAAGAAGAAACCGGCCTTCGATCTGAGAAGCTATCAGTAATTTGACTGGAGATGAGTCTATAAAATGGTCTCTACCTTCAATAAGACAGACATTAGATCAACCACACCACCAAGTCTTACATCCCCTTTGATGATCCCGCCCCGACCGTATACAGGGTATACACTGCCGGGAAGCTGGTTTCTAAGAATGATAGTAAGATTGTCTGTTATTCGACGATAGACCCCAGTGTGAGCCGGCGAAGAGGTAGTTGTGGGCCACATTGAAAGTCACCCGGGAGAATCTCGTCAAAATCACTTTTTCGCGACAATGTTATCTCGGGATGTCATGATGGACTGATGATACTTACCTTGGACGATATGGCCTGTCGCTTTCGGAAACTTCTTGGTGACTATTCTGAATGCCTGTGCCGGTATGACTGCAAGTGTGCTATCTTCTACCGCCCGACCAATAATGCCGTGACGGATGTGACTGGACTCTGACCACGGGAGTGAGGTCAGGTTCAATGCGCTGTGGGACTCGCTGGAACAAGTTGCGCCATTTCCTGACTGCGCTGGATGAGGTACTGACGTCGAGGACGAAGCCGACGGGGATGTTTCTGAATCAAGGTCAAACTGTGCCACGTCGCCATTTATTCTGATAAGTTTGTCCGGAACAGTCAACCGCAGACAGTCTGAGGCGGATATGGGATCCTCCTGCAAGCTCAACTTGATCTGGTCTGTAAACAGACTGCGATGAAGACAACCAGAAACTAATTTAATGCGGCAGAGGGCGTGTCATAACGTGACAGAGAACGTATGGAGCAGTGGGAGGAAGAAAACTCAACTGGGAATTCGAGAAGAACTAGACAATCTGAGCGGCGAAGTGGGAGTAGTGGGAGACACCCAGAGTAGTCACGAATACTCTAGAGGGAAGAGGAATGTGCCGAGTTGGGATACTAGACCAGAAGCTCAAATGGTCATGCAACGTGAAGGCAAGTCGAAAAGCGTTAGGCCGATTAGGACCGGCGAAACGATGGCGAAAGCATTGGACACGACGGGATACAAGGTGAAAAGGGGCAAGAACGGAACATTGAGTAATACGCGCATCGCAGAGGCGGAATGAAGTCACTACCACCGACGACCAGTGTGTTTCGGAAAGCAAGTTGTGATACCGAAAGACAAGCGCGAGGGTTCGGGGTGAAAGAGTTAGAAGTAGCAGTAGGTGCAATCAGGCGGGAAGATCGGATACCCAGGGGAAAAGGAGTGCCATCAGTAGATACTTGGAACCCGATATGCGGTCTCGTCTCAGATGGAGGTGGTTGAGTAGGAACAGTGCTCTGCAATGGACTTGGCATGACGAGAACTTTGGGCCGGAGTAGTTCCAACGTAGAGACAGGTCTATCACGTCGTGACTCGGCGTCCCCATCGTTTTCAACCAACATACGTGTGCCCATCGAGTTGACGGACATGGTTCGACCATGCATCTTGGGGTCAAAGTGAGAGGAACGCGAGGGAGAAGGAGGACGGACAGAGAAAACATTGTCATCTGATCCAATCGATCCATTGGACATGGTCCGACCTCGGGTCGCCTTTGGGTCAAAACGAGAGGCACGATCTGGAGAGGGAGGTTGAACAGCGAAAGGGTTGGCATTCTCGTCGTTGGGGGCACCGGATTGCGAGCGTGCATGAGCTGTCTGCAAATCTATGCGTGATGAACGAGACCCTGGTCTTAACGTTTCCTCTGGACCAGGAGATGACCGCCCTGAAACCGAAATCGAAGGGAAGGGGACAGAATGAAGAGGCGGTTGAACAGGGAGGGTCTCGATCAATGCATGAGTAGAAGCACGACGACGCTGAAGTGGTGGGAGTGGGTACCGGTCGAGGTCCGCCATGGATCGAACGCGCCCATGGCTGTCGGCATCCAGAAACGCACCGCCTGCGCCGAACTCATTCAGGGCCCCAAGGCTCATAGCGCGCGCATTTCTGCTGTGGGGGGTGTCTCCGGCGACGCTGTGCGCATCGGATTGTGGGCGTGTGGGTTGGGAAATATCTCTGACTTGGCCCTGCCCTTGGCCTTGCCTTTTGCCTTGTCCTTGTCCATGAAGGCATCGAGGCCCCAAGAGGTGAGATCAACTTCGACACGATCCTCGTTAATCGAGTCGTCCTCGTCGTCTGCGTCTCCGAAAGGGTTGCGGAGGGCGCCTATTGAGCCTATTGACTTTCTGTTCGGTGCGTCGCTCCCGACCTCGCTTGGGACTTGAACGCCAATGTAGTCAGGGCCCCTGCGAGACTTGCCTAAGGGCTGATGGCGACAGAGGTGGGCAAAGATGGCGCTCTCGTGTGCGGAGCGGTTGGGTGCGTCGGGGTCGTCTGGATCATTGTCGTATTCTGGCAGGGCGATGATTTAACAAGGGCAGCACGAACACGACAGAACTGAGAACTGACCGAGTAGAGCTGCTGCGAGCTGGAGACGGGAGAACGCAGCGGGCTTTGGAGGCATTGCAAGCCCGGGAGAACTTCTGAGCTGAGTTGGTTTTGAGTTCAGTTCGGTTGAAGTGGTGTGAATTCATTCATTCCAACTTCTACAACTGTGTCTAGCTATCTAGTAGCATCACAGCTCGTCGTGTGCGACAACTACGTTCCCCCCAGGAGGGTCAGACCCAGCAATTCACACAATGTGCTAGCAAACGTACCTGAAGAAGCATTCAAGCTACCCTCAAACGATCCCAAGCAACCATCGACATCGTGAACTGGTATAACTCGGAACTGCCCGTTCACGCTTTGGACTTCCCAAACACACGCCAACCGATCCGTCCCGCTGACCACCACCAGCTTGTCATCATCATCTCTGCTCCACGCCCCCTTGAGCAGCATGTTTCGGAACTAGCCAATGCCCTGGAGCACGGCGCCGAGAGCTCCGCAAAACGAGGTATGATGCTGAGGAGTGGAACAAGTCCAGGTATCCGGGGTGTTGGTGAATTTCTGAGTGCAAGATGATACGACTGCTAGACGCCGCCATGGAAAAGTTGCGCATAAACTACCTCGGGTTGGGGGACAGGAGCATACCGTTGAGGGTGTGTTGAATGTTTAGTGTGGATTGCAAAGGGAAGAGCGCTTGGACCGTTGGGTTCTAGAAGGAGATGTCAAATTGTTTCCCAAAGTAGCGTAAGCAGACATACGATGACTTGGCAGCTAAGTTCACCCGCCCCGAATACACGGTGGGAAGGTGTTGTTGATCCCCGACTAACAAAGAGCTAGCATTACCCTTCACAGAAGTGTATGCAGCCTGGCACGCAGATTAGTACTTGTGCAGACATTGCATCTCCGGTCCATCCATCGGTACAAGAATAGTCCCACTGGGAGGAGGTCAGCCGGAAGCGGCAGTGGATGGTGTAAGAGAGCAATGGGTACCATCAAAAATAGTACCCCAAAAGGCGGGCTTGGAACAATTAACCGCCAAACCCAAGGGCACTTTGAAGAGCAACCTATCATACTATCATAGGCCCCGGTTGGCTGGTTCAAATCAGTCACATGTCATGAATACGTCACAGTCGGTCACACCAACGACAGTCAATCCATCTCCGCTCTTTCGAGTAATTGGTTTTCCACCAGCTTGAAAACGTGCTACGAAACGATTCGATTTTGATTTTGAACAATGACAATGTGCAACGGATCAGATAGATATTTTTTGATGCCATTTGTCTTAAATATGCCTGATGAATCAGGCGGCCTTCCCGACTGATGAACAAGCTCCGACTTCGTACTGCGAGACCCGCAGGAGACAGCGGGTTGTCTGATCGTTATCGTTATCATGAGAGTCACTGTGCGTGACCTCAAAGTTGAGGCTAGTCTTGAAGTTTTGAAGTTACCTGCAATGCTTGCAAGGTTCTATTGGCATGTCCTAAATTCGTACCCATGGTTTTTACACACGTGACCTTTCACGTGAATGGTGCGTAACGATTACTAATGCTACTGTATCCAGGATGTCAAGGTTCCGAACTTCACTTCAGAGTGATGTGCCTAAGCGTTCCTGTTCTACAAAGACAGAAAGTCGTAGGAGGGGCCTTTCGAGCCCGGGTTCTAGCTTGGAAGCTTTAAAGCTTGGACGGTACTGTGTTTTCTGGTTGGGGCTGCTCAAGTCGCGAGGTCAAGCATTCAATTTCATTGTAAACCGGATGTTATGAGTGGTGGGATAAATGGTTGACCAATTGAAGGATTCGATAGCTGTATCGTTTGACGGTCTTAAGATCTTGACCGATTGCCAAGACAGACGTTGTGGAAGTTTCTCGATGTAATGTAGTTGTGCAATTCGCGCTCTGTCTCAGCCTATGATACTCGTTTGCACTATCGAAAACTGCGCAGCCGCTCGGAGTCGTACAGGAAACCTTAAAATAATATTAAATTAATATGCACTGAATATGATTCACTGAGAAGTCGAGACATACATTTTGAGCTTGGGATGCTTGAGAGGCCGACTTGTAGAGGACATTCACGAGACTCTGTGACGCCTCCTGGACCCGCGATTCATATGTCGGATCCGGCGTCGACTGATACGTCCCCGTGCGGCGTTCGAATTCGAAGCGGAACGGAGATCATGGATGAAGGTCTGGGGGCGTGAAAGAGGGCGAGAGAAAGAAGGATCCATGCGGGGAGCGCGCGAGGGAGAAAGTCAGTGTCGGTGTGTCCCCTGAGCGTGTATACTTCTTCATTCTGGCCTACGCCATGTACCTGTGCGTCGGGCGCGTCCGTTGAGATTTTTTTACTGTAAGACAACAAAAAATAAGGAAAAGAAAAGGAAGGCTACGCACATGAATCCCGTTCTCCAACGCGGATACGTACACATGCTGCCCGTCCGCGCTCCAACACACACCCGTAACAGGATACCCGACCTCCCAAACCGCGACGCTCTGCTTGCCTACCTCGCCCTCTACACCCCGGTCCGTCGTCCGGTCGAAGGCGTTAATGATCCCGCGGTGGGCGCAAATCTTCCTCATGCGCTGGTGGTGACGTCCGTCAGACTCAGGACTTGGTCTGCGGAGACGGTGCAGAGCATTGACGAACAGAGAAGCCAGTGGAGGTCGAGGATGGAGGCTTTGTGTAGGCTCGAGAGAAGGTCGTAGCTAGTGTTCGGGGGTGGGTCCGCCAGAAGACAGTCTGACACCAAAGAAAGAAAAAGAACATCAGTCACACCGCGCGAGGTCGACGATGTGGAACGACGATGTTGGGTATGGCAAGGTGAATGTTGGATTGCCGCCCAACGATGAAGGCCTTGCAATGAAGCACACGCTAAATGATTTGACGCACCGCAACTCGTGTCACTTCCATGCGCAAGGAAGCGATGGCGCGGTAAGTGTTTTTTTCCTCCCGCAGGTCTGTAGTTGACCGTTGTCGCGTAGACATATTCACAGGGACAAGAGCCCGGATACGAACGCGCTGCCGGGCGCAAACGCGGATTCAACAGCGATGCGTCGACCCGTTCGACGAGTTCGTACAATTCATGCACATCCGGCCCATCCCAGTCAATAGAGACGAGACAATGACGAATGGGAACTCACTCCGAACCTGGATGCAGCGTCCGTGATGGCTTCGTTGCACGCCACGAGCTCCCTTGCAATCTCTTCCCTTCTCACATACCGCTTCAAAAACGGGCGGCGGAGCTGGGTCTCGAGAAACGTCCGGATCTACAACGTGATTTAGCAAAGTAAAAATAAAAAGTCCGAATCCGACTACGCACTTGGGCAAGCGCGCCACACAACCGCTCGACAGGCTCGTCAAGAGCCATGGCAGTCTCCATGCCCGCCTCGTTGATCTCTAGCCGAACAGAGTAGAGCAACGCCGCGGAGCGCTCGGCGAGACGCAAACAAGACAGACGGTTCGTCTATCGTACAGATGTATTAGAGGCAGAGTGTATGCGGGCCCAAACCAATTAGACACTCACTTCGACCTTTTGACACGCGTTCCAAACGCTCAGCAACGCCTTGGCAGCCTCGTCGAGTCCGGGAAGGGGGGCCAGCGCAAGAATGTCAGTGGATACGGCAAGCGTGTCCTTGACCACTGGCGCGATCTCGTGGCCTACAAACTTGACTGACCTGGGTTCAGCAAGGTAGCGCCAGCGCACACAAATGAATTCAACCACATACCCGACTCTCTCGCCTTGACGAGGGCCTCACCGACGGGTGACAACATCGTGATGGTCGCGGCCGTCAAGATAGACGTGATCGCCAATGAAATGTACTAAGACCCTTGTTCCTCGATGACCTACAAAAGCGCAATCACGCAAAAGACGCACCTTTTCAGCCCGGTTATATCCCTCTTGTTGCGCAGTCTCTTCCAAAGAATCTCCTTGCTTCGAACCGCCACGGAAAAACATGGACCCGTGCTTCGGCGCGATCTTTTCGTGCGCAAGCCAGGAGCACAGTTTCGAATGCCCCTCTTGATGCTCTTGCTCTGTCGTTTGATAGTACTCTTGGAGTTTCTACGACGCCAAAACGGCTTCGAACGGAGCTCCTCACGTTCCGCTTCC
This sequence comes from Leccinum obscurum, assembly GCA_038091815.1. Lineage (NCBI taxonomy): Eukaryota > Fungi > Basidiomycota > Agaricomycetes > Boletales > Boletaceae > Leccinum > Leccinum obscurum. Next base: position 2,063 of record JBBPPF010000247.1, on the reverse strand, counting down.
TCGATCCCAATGCCGAGCGAGGCGAGAGAAGGAGAGGCGCTTGCGTGCGACTGCGACGAGGACACTAGGATCGATCGTGATTGAGACCGGTCGTGCGCAGATTTCTGTCCAGATTCGCACATACCATGTGGTGTGTGCGGCGGCATACGAGTCGAAGCGCTTTGCGCAGGAGATCCATACACTACTGGCGTTGGACCAGGAGATGATTCGGAGGCATTCTGCGATGATGTACGGTCGGTCCTTGCAAGCGTGGCGACGGGAGGCGGTATCAGTGACCGGGTGCTCGAACGAGAATGCCCTAGGTCTCGTGATGGATGAAGTGCCAATGGAAGCGCCCGGAAATCTGGATGGGCCTATGAGCGAGGAGGGACATGGTGGTGAGCGTGGTCGCAGCGGCTATTTGACACCTCCTCCTGCATATGAACTGCCGTCGCAGCCTATGCTGACGGCGGTGGACAAGTTGATGTCTCGCGGGTACGAATTTCAATCGGTGCAGAACACACCGGCGTTGTCTGCGTTGTCGACAGGGTATGCGTCTGACGTGGCGGAGCCATCTGTCTCGGTGCCACCGACGCCGACTCCGACCAGAGCTACTTTTGTCGCGGAGGAGACGCAGGAAAGGGCTGCGACGACCACGAATACGACGACAACGTCTCCGATGTGTGCCCTCGCCCAGGTGCACTGGGCCCAAGACTCTGTAGACGCGGCAGCGGACGAGGTTTCTCTTCAAGGGACGCTGACGGGCGCACTGAATGCGCGCAACGACGTGGAGATGATTCGATGTCGATGTTTGCAGGTGGGGCGGGGGGAGATTCCCGAGGCTGTAGAGACGCTCCGACGGATGTTGGGCGCGAGCGAGAGTGCACAAGTGGAGGTGGCGGATGGCAAAAAGGACGATGATTGTCGTGTAGAAGGTGGGTTGTGGGGTGCGGCGGACGTGGGAAGCATGGAGCTCCATCGCAAATTTATGCAAAGCGGTATCGATGCGATGACCAGGCTGGCGAACGTTGCGAAGGAGCAGCGCGGCGAAAGCGATAAAGCGGTTAGCGCAGCTGAGCTGCCTAGCTGGACAATTACGAGGTGAGTCACTGTACGATCACTGAGGCCAAACTGAACGTGCTTGGACAGGTACGATGTGGTCCGAACGCGAAAGATTGGCGCCGGTTTCTTTTCGGACGTGTACATGGGTCGGTGGCAGGATCGTTTGGTCGTCATCAAGGTGTTGGCCCACAGCGTGTCGCGGGAATCGTTTGTGCGCCACGTCGAGCTGTGGAACGCACTCGACCATCCGAACGTTTTGCCGCTGTATGGCGCAAGCAGCGCGATGGGTGAGAAGCCGTGGTTTTTTGTGAGCAAGTTTTGCAGCGGAGGCGATCTCGTTGCGTGGCTCAAGCGCGCGAGGGCGGAGGCGAGGGTGAAAGGAGAAGGGATAACGCCAGTGAGCGTGGATCTGTTGAGGTGTATGCGTGACATTGCCGAGGGGATGTCGTATCTGCATGCACGTGGAATCCTGCATGGGGATCTCAGAGTACGTCAGTTTATTTTGCTGAACTGAACGTCGATGGCTAACGGTGGTCGACAGGCGGCGAACGTGTTGGTCGACGAGAATGGGCGGTGTGTGTTGTCTGATGTAAGCCAGCATGAGATCAAGACGGAAGCGCATCGGTCATGTGGACGGCCGAACCATCGTGAGTGGCCGATGTTGCTGTCGTGTCCGCGGAAACTCATATCGTCGCTTCAGGCAAGCCGCAATGGGAGTCGCCAGAGGTTCTCGAAGGCAACGATCGACCAACAATGACTGCGGACGTGTACGCGTTTGCGATGTGCTGTGTCGAGATACTCGGCATGGGTGATCTCCCCTGGGCGAGGTTGGATGACAAGGCTATCCGTGAACTCGTGCTTAGTGAGTACATCCATTCGTTGATGGTAAACGAGGGCTAAAGATGTCTCTGTAGACAAGGACGAGCGTCCACCGATCCCGGTGCTCGCAGGGAATGCAGAAGTTGCCGAAGCGGTCGGGAATCTGGTGCGATGGTGCTGGGTGCGGGAACCTGAATGTCGGC
>JBBPPF010000246.1:0-25359 GCA_038091815.1 Leccinum obscurum | reverse complement strand
CAACGGACGTGTACGACATGGAAAAATTGTCTCTTGAGTGCACAAGTGGAAGTTGGTCTACAATTCGAGGAATCACGTTGCTATTTTAGTTCTGCGAGGTAATAATCAGACAGTGAGGTCTGACGAAATGAAATGAGAGAAACCATGCTCAGGATCCTTGACTGATATATGGGGTATCTTCATCAGATACCACGATAGTGATGTTATGTATGCGAAAAGGCGAGCGCCCAGGGCACAGGGTACCTGCGTGAGAGTGAATGAGCGTACACGTGTATGCGAGGGAATAAAGGCGTGCGTGAGTGAACGACAAGACATTCAAGTTCTCTTTGTACCTGACCCCAGTATGTTTTCCAAGTTGCGCTCAAGAAAGAGGAATGGTGAGTAGTACGTAGGCAAGGCCATCGATGAACGGCGCTGACGAGAGCAACAGAGCCGAGTAGCGCGGACAGCCACTTCCCTTGGACGGTGGTCATTAGGTGCAAACATCGGCGACCAACGAAAGAGAGGTATATTCGGTCGCCTTTCTTGCTGATGGAGAGCATGTCGTGAGCAGGGGAAGGGAAAAGAAAATACGACAATGGCGAGCGGAGGATGGCAAGGAGGTGGGGAAGCCAATGGACGCTAGGAGCTTCGTTTCTGGCAGTCAGACAAGATGGGACGGTTAGTGGTCAAGTGATCGTCTGGGATCATGCGAAAACGGCATCACGGAAAGTACGAAAGTCTTATAAACCCATTATATGATATTATCACCTTATTTGTCACCTTGCTTGCAAGGTCACTTGCATACGACGTTCCTGCCGAGCATTAACCCTCCTCCACTATCGTGGGAGTCGGGGACGTCATCTAGCGACCCCACTTAATCCGCAATCCGCAATCTTTGTTTCATTCACCCGAAGCAAAGCTTCCGATCCCGACCGACGAATGCAGATCGCCTCATGTCTACTCACCGCCGACTCGGACGTTCCTTCCTGGATGATCCTCCATAGAACAGTACGTCTCAACTCCTCCATCGACACGTAGCCGCTCAGCCACGCCATGCCTCAGCGCCTCAGTCCTCTTCATACACTGTTCGAGCATTATGACCAGACCATAAATATCATCATACACTCAGAAGGATTTACTACATCAAAATGCCAGTTCTTTGAGCGTGCGGCCCGAAGTTTCCAGAACCATGAAGTAGATGAACGCAATCTGAACGGTGTTCCAAACACAATACCTGTTGTTGCAATGTTTTAGCGCACCTCATCAACGTCCATGCCAAAAAGCTGACACTTACGTGATATATCATCTCGAGCCTATCGGTCAACCCCAGGTCGCCATGGGCTTCAGGAAGTACGAATAAACATATATCCATTATAGACGTACCTATGGCGTCGATACCGATAGGATCGACGAACTGAGCCAAGAATCCTCTGCCACGTTTCCACCACCGTGACTGATACAAGGCGATTCCGCTGGCTCGGGAATGGAAAGGGAAAATCTCCACCAAGTAACCTATTTACATTTGAGTCTATGTTGTGCACGAGAATAGGGTGAAGATGATGATTCTGGTATTATACTCACTGCCGTCCAAGGAGCCGAACGCTAGGTTGTAAGCTGGACTGTGTAAAAAGATGAGACTACAGAATGTGCAGTGTGAATGACAGTGAACACAGCAAAAAATTTCATCGAACTTGACACTCACGCTAGTACCACCTGAGCAGACAGATTTCTTTGAGTGAGCGAATAGTCTGCACTAGCTACCGTAAAAGCCAGGAGTACAATGAACAGCGAGATGGTGAAAAGTGCGCACCTCGATCTTAGCTCATATTCCCTTCAAGTCCATCTTGCTCATCCTTGGATTGCGGAGGCGTCAGATACACATTTGGTGCGAGAGGCAAGGAAGGAAGTGCTACGATACGAACACTTGCGATACAGCGGCATAGGTGGGACAGGGATGGAATCAGGTTGGGCAGAATGAGTGATAGCACGAAGGTCACATACCCGTAGCGAAGGAAGAGATCCGACATATTCAGCAGCGTCGCAGAAAACGAACGTATACTAACGACCGCCGCACATCTGGAATGGAATCAGTAGCCACGACTGAGAGAAACTCGAAATCACGACGCAAGCGAACGCTAGTCTGTAATATCCGAATCTCGCACGCAAGCAACCGACGGAGGCGACGGGATTTGACGCCATGCCCTGACGATAGCGACGATGCGTGTCTTTGGCGAGACGAGGGAAAGTAAATCCTGGCGAGAGTAGGGATTGACCTCTTCGACCGCCACAGTACGCCAGTATTTTGCAACTACACCATGACACTCAGCCGGCGATCTCTTCCGTGGACCATTGTTTGCTACGGGTCGGTCGTCACCCTTATGTTCTTCCGTGATGATGAACTCGCTCGTCCCCAGGCTGAACGTCGTCGTCCAGTGCTTTCGCGATGTTTTCGAATACCATAGTAGCACTGGGTCCATGGCCGACCTCGTTGACAGAAGCAGCGTTGAACAACAGAGCGTGACGACGGATCCATCCGGGAGATGCGCTGTGCGCTAACCGAATAGTCTGCGCCGAGCTGTGCGTTCGAGTCGCTCAGTCACGATGATCAACGACTGTTGTTCATCGCTTGATTGGCTCCCTTGCATTGTCGGCATAGATGTAGCCGGCGGGTGCGTAGGGAGTAAGGAGGCGCTAGCGTTGGAGAATAGGCTTGGTTCACGATCCTCTCTGGGGTTACGAGTCCCAAGACACAATGCGCTCCGCTTCCATCCGGGATCATCTGATGGATGTTTATCGAGATAGATCTACCACGAAAACGGTATCCGACCTGCTTACATGGTCTCGAAGCGCTTTCGCTGTGAAGATTGCGAGGCTGGTGATATCCACCTGGAGGCTCGACGTCTTCACGGCCGCATCTTGGCAACCGCCCGCCCTGCTGCATGAAGGCAGAGGAAGAAGTGAAGGGGCGTTCGTTTAGACGGGAAGCATTAACACTCACTCTTGTTATGCGCGTGCATGTGTATATTGTGGATGCGATCAGTGCTGAACTGGGTCAACTTGAAACGAGACCCAGCGTATAAAACATGACATCTAACGTTCTGAATGCGACAGGTTTGACCAGGCTGTAGATTGCCATATCCTTTCACTTTCTGGCACTTGGAACTCCACAACACTAGTACTATCATCTACGACGAGCACATCGCCTCATGTTTCATGGATAGTACAAGCATCTTCGAACGTGCGTGAAGCCATTAATGGAACAATTGAGAAAAAACTACTAATAGAAACCCAAACATATTATAATTTACAAATCATCGCATCGACTGACATGTTATGACTGATAAGGCCTTCAGGATCTTGGCTCCGTCTGCAGGTCGATGCTTCATCAACTTTGGCAGTGGTTGTTCGTGTGTCATGTATCATATACCAACTATCGGATACAAGTACGAGGTCAAATACACGCACGGCAGCGTCGTGGTCGCCATTGGCTGCGCGGGCTATGGTGATCGCAATCTGACCGATGGTGGACCGCTGAACCTCGAGTGACTTGGTGCGATACTATTAATGTACGACGAAACCAAAGACAATCGAAAGGCTACCTTTTTTGCATCATCTATAGCCAAGTTGTATCGCATCAGACGGGACCGTACGAGGGACCGGTGAGCGAGGCACTGCGAATGACGAGAAGGATCCTGGACATCCAGGACCTTTTCTGTCAAGATTTGTTACGTACGAGTCAAGTCGCCCTCAGGCTGAGTCCAAGTTTCAAGTGTCTCTTCGCTGATTTGCATGAGTGTAAATTCTCATACAAACAGATCAGAGGTGGTGAAATAAACGTCGTTCAACGCTGAGGAAACAGTAGGAGATTTCACACTTTTAGATTTGTCAATGTTTAGCAATAGGAACACTTACATCTCCTGTTAGGTACGAGTCCGGCACGACACCGAGAAGACTCCTCACAGTAACCTTCCCGTTGTATTCACCAGTAACGACATAGGGGTTATCAGGGGAAAGCCTCATGGAGTAGACATCACTAGCGTGATTGATCATAGCATCAATTTGCTGGTATGTCGAGGCATCAAGAAAAGACAGCGAGGTGCTTTTGGTAACGGCGATAAACTTTTAGTTGGACGATGCTGAGATAGAAGAGAGAAGCGTGGAACTGCTGCTTGTAGGAAGAGCCCATACATTCAGCAATGATCCTGAGGATGGGTCAAAATATTATACTTGGCTTCGTTGGGGCAGCAAAAAGTTGACTGCCGCATCGGCTGACTAGGCAAGTGGTGAGCAGAAGAAATTCCAGTTGAATGAGCCCGGATGTCGAGCAACTGATGGCCGTTGTCGCTGCTAAAAATTCTGATTGACGTTCCGGTCGCTGGCAGTGGCGGGACGGTGGGCGTCCAGAGAGAACTGAACTGCCACCACGTTGGAGTTATGCTGTAGTGGACCCAGGAGTCGTTTGCCTGTGGTAGTGCTCCAGATAAATACGCATTTGTCGTTGTACCCACCCCACCCGTGGTCGAGTCGGAAGAAATGTCAACCGAAAACACCGCGCCTGTGTGACTTGGACTCACGATCGATGTCCAGAACTTTTGTATGAGTTTCCGCATTCCACACGCTGGCATACGGCCAACCCGCCCACCAGCCATTTGCCATCCCTTGACAGCGCGGTGGCATAGATTTGGCAGCCTGCTCGAATTGCTGAGCCAATCTCATGATATTGATAGAGTATCACGTGGGGGCTCACTAGCGCACTAGCGCTCACTGGTCACCGGTCACATGTCACATGTCACACCCAACTCGAGTCCTTCCCTTCCTCTTCCGAGACGGTCTGGTAAGTAGCCCTCCTCCGTCGTTGTGCTTCGTTTATCCTCACCTCCGCCTTTGTAGCCATACACGGTCCACCTGCCCCACTGGGGTCATCCATCGCCATTCAGGTCAAGTCACAACGCTTCTCATCCCCGTCTCATCCCCGGGCGGTGAGCACATAACTTTTTATATCTGTGCCAAGCCACGTTTTCTTAATGTCAAGCCGGGTTTCACTGTTGACATTCAGATGAAAATAACCTAGGTAAGTGCACGCCGTTCATGCTCCCAACCCCCGGCATGTACTGACGAACGTCTCAGTCAGCAATTTTCTTCCCTGACACCTTCGACCAAACCACCCATCTTTTCGGGTGTCCGGAGGACCCCCCTCCCTTGTCTTCCAATTCGACCGTGAACTCTCCCCACTTCATCACCTATGCGTTGCACCGTACTAAGTTGCAGGTTACATTTGCGGCCCCCCTTGTCTTCCAACCTACGTTAAAAAAATCTTTCATCACCTATGCGCTGCACCGCACTCGGGCTAAGTTGCATTCGTCGGTGAGTCGGACGACGGTGACTTTCGCTGCCCTCGTTCTTACGGTGTCTCAGGGCTCAATTCAGGACCGCTCAGGGATCGTTGGGGCACAAACGTTCGTCTCAGCTTTCATGCTCGCGTCAAAGGTAATCTGCAACGACGACATGTTCTCCAACAAGCCTGGTCTAAGTAGTGTGGGGGATGGTTCCAGGAGATCAACCAGACAGAGAGGGAAATATAGTACATCGAGTGGGCCTTAAAGGTTCAAAAGTCAATCTGATTTGCCTGTAGAAAACATTCTGCCAATAGCAAATGCACGCATATTCCATAACTTGGCTCTATGTCGCGCGCACGCAACCGCTACATCGCACATAATCCTGACATGCGTGAGGCGGGCGTCCAGGACGCCCAAAACCAAGTGAATAATGACTCAGAGTCCTTTTCCAGCTATATTAGCTCCAAAAAGGGTAAGTAACGTCGCAGATCAATCGACGCGTATATTCTTAGGTTGTCCAAATTTTAACACCAGATCCGGACAACTGTGCGAAGGTGGGTGTCGAGAATGCCGTACGCGTGATTCGAACCCCGTAGTCGCCTAAATTGCCTAACCCACGGACATGAATCTGGATATGCGCGAGGCGGGCATCTAGGACGCCCGAAACCATGAATATGCCAAGTGTCTTTTTACTGCTACAGTACATCAGCTCCAAAAGCCTTGGGTGAGTAACAGCGTAGATCAATCGAAACGTATGCAGTATATATTTTAGGTGCACAAATTTTACATAATATTGGATCCGGACAGCTGTGCGAGGTGGGTGTCGACAATGCCGTGGTTTGAACGTTTGAACCTTGTACTGTCATCGCCTAACGCACTGACATGACCCTGATACTAAGCGCGAGGTGGGCGTCCAGGACGCCCGAAACCCTGGATGTGCGCAACGTAAGTATACATATTTTAGGTGCACAATTTAGTATTGGATACGGACAGCTGTCCCACTCCGAGGTGGGTGTCGAGAATGCCGTGGTTTGAACCTCGTAAGTACTGTCATCGCCTAACCCTGATACTTGTGCGCAAGGCGGGCGTCCAGGACGCCCGAAACCATGGATGTGCGCAACGTATATATATTTTAGGTGCACAAATTTTAGTATTTGGATACTGACAGCTGTGCGAGGTGTGTCGAGAATGCCGTGGTTTGCAAATTTGAACCTCCGAGTCGTCCTGTCATCGCCTAAACCCTGATACTTATGCGCAAGGCGGGCGTCCAGGACGCCCGAAAGTTGAAACCATGGGTGTGCACAACGTATATATATTTTAGGTGCACAAAAAAAATTAGTATTGGATACCGACAGCTGTGCGAGGTGGGTGTCGAGAACGCCGTGGTTTGAACCTGGTACTGTCATCGCCTAACGCACGGACATGACCCTGATACTTAGCGCGAGGCGGGCGTCCTGGACGCCCGAAACCAAGGTGGTAGTACAGTGATAATTTTTTGACAGCTACATTAGCTCCAAAAGGGATAAGTGACACCGCGTAGATCAATTCTGACTCAACTCGATCCGCACTTGTACAAAGTATGAAAATATGTATCAAGTTCTTCTCCAGGGTTTTTCTTTCTGAATTCCTACCACACAGATCAATTCTTCATGCCCACTCTCTCGCTCAGTGCCGCCCTGTTAGTATTGGGCAATTCAGAAGGCCTCCCCTGGAATACCAGCACCTGGCAGGCGTTGACGAAGGTCATAGGGCCGCCTTGGGAGACTCCCGATGACGCCGCGCCTGGTTCCCGCGCCCCCAACCACACAGCGTGGACGGTCGCTACTGCGCAAAGCGTCAAGGCTTACGCGCACTCCCTCTGGTCGAAATCGTCGAAGGCTCAAATTCAATACTCTTCGCGGACGTACGCATGCACAGACAACGACGCGTTGGGTCGTGATGCCTGGAAGAGCTTCACTCAACAAGGTATCCGATCTTGGAAACTGAATTCAATCGTAGATGGCGTCTTCAAGGAATGCAAGGTATCGGCCTACGAAGCGGTTGCTCGGGCGAAATCGAAAACGGCGAGTTTTTGTCGAACGATCGCCGCTACATAGCTAACTCCTAATTCATCCCTAGCTCCCGACTCTCGAGGACGCTCAGGTTGAAAGTATGGTCCGGACGCCCCTGGCTTCGACCCTCTTCGGTGAGGACGCGTTCGGCGAGGACGGACTATTCCTCTGTGCACCGATCAAAGATTTCTCCGACGCATTGATTGTCAATACTTGGAATCGCTATCGGAAAGGTCTTCTCCGAGAAGAAACGACGATCAGGAAGAATCGTATTGAATTGGACGCCGCTTGGGCAGGTAAGTAATAGATATTCAAGCGTCTACTGTGGCTAAGGTATCGTAGACATCAACGACGAGGGATCGAAACTTCCTATCAAAAGGCTGAAAACCTATCTCCAGTGCGTACGCCAGCAATTGACGCTCCTTCAGCGGTACGAAGACAAGACATCGATCGAGGAGGTGGAGACCATGCACAATCATCTGAAGGCGTTGCTTGCCGAAGCTCAGAACGATGAGGGGGACATGGAGCTTCGGAATAGTAAGTTTTCAAGACACTTTGCTACTTTTACTGATATAATTTAATCATCTATGTAGCTCTTCCCAAGGTCTTGCGGGACGCCCTCAACAAACTCGCGTCCGTGCATGACGTTCAACATATCAAACACCTTGTCACCGCCGCCCTTGAACATGTCAACACGGACGAAAACTCGGGCGTGGTGGAGCTTCCCGAGGGCCCCGAGCTCAAAATGGAGTGGTCAGAAGGCGTCGAAGACCTCCAATACCTGACCGAAAACCAACTCTGGGACGCGTTGGGCTTCGGCAAGGATAAGGCCCTTCCCTTCTTTCAGACTTGGAATGACCCTGACGCCGTAATCAACCCCTGGTCCAAAGAAGGAGTGGAGTGGTTAGAAGATCCGAGCAACACTTTGCGCCACCCGCTCCGACCTCGATGGCACCAACTCATCGGAATCCTCCGAATGCTTCAGTGTGCATTCAATGGTGAGCCGGTACTACTGATGGACGGCGTCGGGATCGGGAAGACATTTCAAGTGATCGGTTTTATTGCCTGCCTCGCGTACTATCAACCTTTCTATGAAATGCATGGGAAGTTTCCCGGGCATTTCGGTAAGTGTCTATCTGAATTCTCATACATACGCTACTTACGTTAGCTACACCGTGAAGCGGACAAAAAATGGCAGGGGAAGAATGGGAATATCCCCAGCGAACCATTCATCATCGCGTGCCCGGTAAATTTGCATAGTCAGTGGACCCGGGAACTGGAACGGTTTCTCCTTCCACAGTCCTTCGACATCTTCCCATACACCGGCAAGTTGGCGACGCGCGGAGACTGGTGGGACAAGATACCGGTACAGAGTCGCCACCAGGGGCATCACAGGATCATATTAGCTACCGAGAGTGTAAGTCCATCGCCGCATCTCGCAATGCCAGTCGCTGTGTCCTCATGGTTCCGCCTATGACCCGTCTGTCGACAGGCTATTCAGGATGACGCGCATACGCTCTTCATCGACCTCCTCCGCGATGTCGAGGGCGAGATCAAGCGATCCGCCGCATATTCATCGCGTGCGAAGAAGACAATCTACGGGCGCGAATATTTAGGCTTCATCATCGACGAGGCACACACGGCACGAAAATTCAACAAAATCCATACCGCTTACCACGCGCTTCGGATGCAGAGCAACAGTCTGGTCGCGATGACCGCTACTCCGGTTATGACGAAACTCCAGGTGAGTAGTCACTCATTACATGTTCCTCCTACAGTACTTATTTACTACAGGATCTCTGGATCATGGGATCCATGATGGGCATCTCCGCCTTCAAGTCCAAGTCAGACTTCAAGAAAATGACGACGGAGTTCAATCGCGCACAGGCGAAAGATCGCAAGGCTGAACGCGAATCGGAGGACGCTGGTGACCGACTCCGCGCCTTGCTCGCGGGTGAAGATGTCGAACAAGTCGCCTCAAATTCCGCACTCGCTCCGAGAATGCGAGAGTGGGTACCATGGATCCGCAATACTTTTGCACCCTATGTCATTCGGCGTACACTGGACTCCAAAGATTCACAGGGTAACAAAATCTTCGGTTTGCTGCCTTATCAAGATCACACCCTCCTGCTCGAACTTCGCGATTGGGAGAAGAAACGACTGATGGCGATCACGGACGAAATCATAGATCAAGGTCAACTGACCACACTCGCAGGAGCAGGCAAGGTACGTACTTCTTCATATAATCTTGGGCGTCCGCGACGCCTGCGATCTCATCCATTTATACTTGCAGAACTTTTATATCGAGTTTCGTCGGAGTCTACTCCACCCGCATATGAATCCGCGCGGTGGAGACGATTCCTGGGTCACACCAACGTCCCTCGACGACTGGAAGACCCAGCGTGCCTCGACGAAGCTCGACGCCCTCGCCCAAATCGTCGCTCACCATCACGCGCAAGACAATGCCTCCCCTGTGAAGATCAACGCCGACGGTCAAACGCTCGAGTTCGAAGTAGAACCACTCGAACCCCGTGATGGCAAGCAAGACCCCGACCGCATCATCATTTTCTCTTTATTTCCCAGCTCGAACAGTGGCATCAAGGATGTAAGTCATCCAATGCGCGTGGTATCCTTCCTACTTGCTTAAATGTTCTGGACCCTAGGTCTTACAGTTATATGGAATTAAAGCGCTCGAGCTCAACGGTCGAACGCCCCTACACAAGCGCAAATTGGTGTTAGAAGCTTTCAGGGCGTCGACGCGCGAGGCTGGCTCTCGCGTTCTGATTCTCTCGATGGTCGGCACGGTGGGTCTGAATTTAGCATGTGCAAACGTCATGATCATTGCAGTATGATTTTATTTCATGTCAAGCTTCATGTATTGATGAGTGCACAGGATACGTTATGGTCCGCACTCGACGACGAACAACTGCGAGGGCGAATTTACCGATACCCACAGAAAAAGAAGGTCCACTTCTACCGACTCGTCGCTCGTGGCACTCCCGACGTGTTTCTCAACAATATCGCTTTCGACAAAGGGATGCTGCATCAAGCATTCGTCGGGATTGACAGTCATTCACGTAGGTATATTACAGTCGTCGCATTGAATTAGTAAACTAACCACCCTTCGCAGTTCAATTGTTCACGGGAAACGAGGATGCTGGTGACCCGACAAGGACGATCGACAGCGACGACGACAGCACCGCGATCGCCGTTGATCCGCTAGCTGAGCCCAAGGCCCGACGAAAACATGGCACCAAGAAGGCCCTTTCCCCCACTCGTCCTCCGACGAAACGAACATTAACATCACCGAGCTCGCCAACACCAGCTCCTCGACCCTTACCGAAGAAAGCGAAGAAACGCGAAGCAGTAGCAGAGAAGGGTCAGATTAAGAAAAAGCAACAGTCGTCTGCACCCCCTGTCCCCCAACCCACTGCGACTGCTGCTGGTCCTTCTGGCTCCGGCTCCGCGCCTTCTGAGCTCCATGGGTCGGTACTCACTCAGCATCCCGCTGCTTACGATCCTAGAAACGACCCCATACTCCGCAAAATAAGGGAGGATCCCGACTACGAAAAGGACCCGGAAGAGTTGGAGAGGATCGCTGCAGCGGGCCTCAATGTCAAGGCTCCCACTGCCCAACCTACTCTCTCGTTCGACAATGCCTCCTTGCCCTCGCCCTCGTCTGTGCCTCCGCCGATGCACGCCATTTCAACCGGTGTTCCAGCACGCTCAAACGCGATCGCGACCGCTTCTTCCTCCATCGAGGAGGATACAATCGGTGGGGTCATTTTGGTTCCTGGCGGCAAAGGATCGTTCAAAGGGGGGGCGAGAACAGCCCAGGGTAAAGGGAAAGGGAGAGTTGTGAAGAAAAAGTGAGGTCAGTTTCCACTCCCAGATCTTGCCCCATATATACCCCTCCTCGTGTATCTTTCTCCCGTCGTACATGTCCCCCGTCTTGTATATCACATCGCTCCGTGTGTACCTACTTCATTTGGATGCAAGGTACCTGACAATTGACTTGTCACACCACTTACCCTGTGTCGGGGGTTAACCCTAACTAATCAGTCGATATGTGAGCGTCTGATGGCACGGAATACTTCAAACAATAGATACTCACCCGAACCACTGGATCTGGCGTCACGCCCGTCGTCAACCTCTCCTCCTCGCTCAGCTGCTCGTGCGTTCAATCAGTAATTTTACAAGCTATTAATTTCGGCTTATTTTATCTATTTTCGTCTATTTTCGTCTTATTTCAAAGGCTTATTATATTTGCAAAGCTCGCCAAGTAGTACTCAACGCTCAATATTCAATGTCCATCATGGGGCACCATACGCGTTCCGGGTGGCAATTCTGCTCGCTACAGACATACTCTCCTTTCTTCAGCTCCTCTAGTTCATATACATAGTCCAACCTCCCGGCCTATGACAAATGGGTCTCTGATTTGCTTATATGGATAAAGATAAATCTCTCGAGAACATCGCCGTCGGACCAATCTCCGAGTCGGAAATAGGAGGAGGATCTATCATGTTGTCGGTCTTGTCATGAGGTGCTATTTCCATGTACGTTTCTAACTCTCACCGTACATCCATCCATTAGTATGTAGTACAAACTAGGTTACAGTAAACGGATCGAAAAACATCCTGCCAATGCTCGAGGCGAACCTGGATATACCTCCTCTGACCGCCTACCCCTGCTCACATCAAGTGTGTCGCATCTTGGTGATGTCGGCGCACCTCATCATTTGCTAAAGGTCGACTCTTGACTTCAGGCCACGTACCGATACTAGTACGATACTATCTCGGAATGCTTACCTTCTTGATCGAAGACCATGTAAAGGTAACATTCCTTCCAAACCTGCCCCACAACGCCCGCTCACCTTTCGCTGCAGGCCGAACAGGAACTCGTGCTGTTATTCTGTTGTGCTGATTTCGCGGAAATCCGTGCCACAATCCTTGGCTAACTTGAATCATTGTGCACATCGCAGGTAGAATTTTTTCCTTCTGCTCTCGTTCATCGCCACTGGAGGGCCTCCGCTTTGTTCCAGACATTGAAGTCTTAGAGTCTTCTACGTTACCGGTTGTGCTTCTGTGCTCCACACACATGCCCCGAGTCGCCTCCTCAACCCACCTGTATGATGTCCACATGGGGCTACAGAGGCATTAAGGACGACCCCGCGGTTGCGTGCAGAACTTGAGACAGCGTGCTCAACGAGGACCCATCGAAAACAAAATCCTGCCGCATGTAAACACGGCAGTGTCACAGCAGGAGGCAAAGGTAAATTCCCCAAGGGTAACCCGCGTTTTGCGAACTCACGCTCGCTTCACAAGCATCAACGCCAATGGTCACTTGACCTCGACCGTGTCGTCCGGCTGCACCGCCAAGCAACGCCTTCCAAAACCGCATGCCGAGGTCGCCCTCGGGCCGCGCCACATCCTTAGAATTGGGTTCTAAAAAGGTGTGTGAAGCGCGCTGGAGGTGCGGAAATACTTACACATCATACCACGTCATCCGCTTGAGCATGAGGATGGGCTTCAGGGAGGCAGTACGCGTCTAGGGTGGCAAGGTCGCAGTACATTGTAGGGGTCAATCCGGGAGGGACGCGAGAGAGAGAGGTCGACAGCTAGATGTACCCGTGAACTAGCAGCACATGAAGTCCTCTTGAATGCACCTGAGACGAAATTGAGGCGCGCGTCTGGAACGGCGACGAGATGGCCGTCGATGATCGATCGACCATTTATGCCGACTTTGCTGCCGTGTTGACGCTGCGGAAATGTTTGTTACCTGCGCATGATCATCTAATTTATTGTAGGTTGATCTCGGGACTTTGCACGGGTTTCGCTTGTCCGTGACCTTGGCCCCATCGAGTTTCTCTCGAGGTGAACAGAACCTTAGCTCCGAGTCGGGTAAACCAAAGACAGCTTATAGATATACGGTATTTTCGTAATTCTATGCGCTCAATAAGTGTTGCGCTTACAAGAGTCCGATCTGAGGGTCCGTTATCTAAGTATTTATTCCGATCGCGACAACAGAGATGGGTCTGTAAGACCAGTGACCACTATTGCAGGTGTTAGTACTGCGTATCGTTTCTGTCGAGTTTGATTGCAAAGCGGTGTTTTTAGTCTGACTGTCTACTCACCTATCCAGATGTTTTCTTGGCAGCATACGAGTGCCGCACAGGGGACACTCGAAATGCCCCTGCCCCTCTGCGGTACGTTCTCCCCGGTGAAGAATGCCGTGGTCAGTGATCTCAATAGGCAGATCTGAGGGTGGGGATGCTGATGCTGGAGGCACAACAGCATTTAATTGTTCTTGGGAACCCGTAGCTTGTATTTCTGCATGCCAATTCTCCTTGATAGCCACAATCTGTTCAATATTCAGAGTGGTCAGGGATTCCAGGTCTGACTACATGATCCTGCATTTTGGTTCCCAAGTGCTTGAAAACCAAAGCTTGCGTTCATCATGACAATGAAGGAAACTCACTTTTTCATGGCTACCAGCAAGAACCACATTCAACTGCCAGTGAGGCTTATGGGATAGCGTGAGTGCCATGTCTTCCTATAATTTGCCGTTAGTGCATTATTTCAACACTGACAAGAACCAAACACTACGCACTTCAACTGTCGGCACGTTCTCAGAGATTTCCAACCACAGTTGATTACCAAAGGTTGAGCTACGCATGTGGCCGGCTGCTGTGTGATCAACCGGCTTTGGGGACATGGAATTCGAACGGGAAGAGACTGTTGAAGAGCTCCGGTGGGAGTGGTGCTCGTCATTGCTATCACTGTCCTCCCAGGCCCACTCCGCTGAGGACTGTGTGTGATTTTTTTCCGATTCCCAGACAGTAGAAATGTAATGAGTCCCAGCGTTCCGCACCGAAAACATCAACTAGTGAATTTCATTAGAATGTAGTTTTCCTGATGAATCTCGTGGTGTTACATTTGGTTGGGCAGTGCGGGTGATGAGTCCCCCAGGAGATTTGATGGGTTTCTGTTGACACAATCAGATGCAAGGAGAGCTGTGAACGCTTTGAAAGCGGCGTGGATCAAGTCGGACTTTGCCAATTTTGGGCACAGCGGAACTAACTTGAAGTGCTTTCTTTTTTCTACATCTCCCTTCTCCTCTCATCACCTTGATTGGCCGAGAGCCGCCAACAAACGACAAGGCGAAATGTTATCGGTGAAGGACAACGCTGCGGAGCACCTCGTCTCAACACCCTCCCGGGCCATTTGAGCACTGGGCCGGAACGCACCTCAATCCGCTTCCCACCCCGCAAATTCATTCCCCTGGAGTGACTCCTCTTACGCATCCGCCCATCCAACTCCGCTATCCCCGCTCACCCGTCAACGACCAGGTGGTACTACGTGGTGCGCAGCCTCTAGTACTTAGAACGCACAATGTTCGTTTGTTACTCTCTCGCCTCGCCACAGTAATGAACCACCGGCAGCACCCTCTATGCAAGTGGCAACGAGTGCGCAGCAAAAACCTGCTAGTCCAGTCGCAAATGTGTTTTATCGAATCCCCAACCACATCGGCTTCGAGCGCCACGTTCTCAGCTGAATCTCCACACGGATACCGCCCACCTAGGCTCCCCACCACAAGCGTGACTGACAACTTGAAGAATGACAGGTAGCACAAGGACATTGATGTAGTAAGTTGAAAAAGCCTCTCGATGATGACTTCAGCTCAGAAAACGACAACCCGGATCCTTTGGGATAGCCAACTTGAATACAGTCAGTATT
Organism: Leccinum obscurum; assembly: GCA_038091815.1. Lineage (NCBI taxonomy): Eukaryota > Fungi > Basidiomycota > Agaricomycetes > Boletales > Boletaceae > Leccinum > Leccinum obscurum. The sequence goes on along the minus strand of JBBPPF010000246.1, from coordinate 10,254 downwards.
TCCTTACTACGCCAATGCTGTGTCGACAGTGTCGTCATTCATGCATGTGTCCAGGTCTCGAACAGCGTTTACTTCCGCACCTCAAATCACAACCCTGGTGCTCTGTCTACAAGGTTCAGTAATATGATTGACAGAAATACACCTTCAATCCTCAGCGGGCCAAGGTACAGCGCTGTTATTGTCAACTCTAAATTAGATAAAGGGACCAATTTGAATCCGCGTGGAAGAAGAAACTGAAATCGTTCTTTGTCCCTGACTTGAATCGTAGCCACCCCACCAGAATCTGTGCCTCTAGTGGTGTGGTGCGCTTCACCAACCCTACCATTCCTGACCAAATTCATGAATCTGATTTGATGATGTCTCATGTCAATCTTTCCGTAACAACAAAGTTGTCGAACTGTTGACGTCCACCTTCAAGTTCTAGCTCTGAAGTTCGTAATTGAACGAGCAGGCGAAGAGCGACGGTCGGGAGCTAGCTGCGAACTAAGTGCGCGCATTGAAGGGATTTTTGAACCGGGGTTTTTGTTGACAACCCTGCAGCCTCGGTTGAAACTGTCCGTCTCACTGATCCAACGCGTGAGATCACTTAGTGACGTATCGCATATTCAACATACAAATTCTACACTGATCACCTTTGCAGCCGGAGACGCAGCGTGGTGCACAAGCAGAAAACTGTATCGTCGGATGACAGCGACTGCCAAACCTTGAAGACCAGAAGACATCATTGCCATACATTGATGCTGTATTGCGAGAGACGACGTGGATGAGATGGTACCCAGTACTACCTATCTCGGTGCGTTAACGGTTGCCAGTGGTTTCCAGGTGCTGACACCGTGACGTTTGGAGGATGACGTCTATCGAGGATATCGTGGTGAGTGGCATACAATTTGGTTCTCGCAGCGACTCTTACTGATGGCTCTGTTGTGCCATCCCGAAATCTACTTACAATACGGGGGTACAGCCACCTCGTGGGGTTTTATTGCATGGTACGCCTGGATGTGGCAAGACGCTGCTGGCGATCGCGATTGCTGTGGTGATACTTTCTGTTTGACCATCGTGGATGTACTGACGATATAGTAGCTTGGGGTGCCGTTTATTAGCATATCGGTGCCGTCGATCGTATCGGGGATGTCGGGGGAGTCGGAATAGACTCTCAGAGACACATTCGAGGAAGGAAAGGTAGGCTGCTACAGCATAGCATTATTCCCTTCATCCCCTACCGAGGTTGCTCAGCGTGTCGCGCCATTCTTCTGTTCATTGACGCCATCACGCCGAAACGGGAGAGCGCACAGAGGGAGATGGAACGGCGGATAGTGGATCAGTCCTTGACATGCATGGATGGTCGGTATCCGTCTGCTCAACTTGATAAGAAAAAGCGCGACTTGATAGTGTCAAGATCAATCTTGGTAGAAGACAAAAAACCAGGCTGTAGTCGTCATCGGTGCTACGAATCGTCCCGACTCTCTGGATGCTGCACTGCGTCGCGCTGGTCGGTTTGATCACGAAATAAGCATCATGGGGTCCCGACGAAGACGCCAGGAATAAAATCGTATTCCCCGCACCTCGTCAAGTCGTTTGCTCACGTGTCGGAGCTTTTAATTCTTCGTGTATTATGCGCAAAACTTCGACTTGACTTGTCAAAGGGTGATTCAAATTGACTATGCATTCCTCGCAAAAGCAACCCCCGGGTATGTTGGTGCAGAACTATCGGCATTGACGAAGTCTCCAAGGAAAACATTGATACCTCAATGGTCGTCGATTCGACCCCTCACTAGGCCTCACTCCCCACCATAGAAGGATCACCACCTATTCGACCGTTCTCTCATCACTTGTCAGCGAGCTCTCCTCAAGTTCCATAGCGCATTTCTTGAATGCACACCCATACCCACTGACAGAATCACAGCTTACACCCCTGGGAATCACATTCTCTGATTTCCGCGCTGCACTCTCCCAAGTCCAGCCCTCGTCGAAACGAGAAGGTTTCGCCACGGTACCCGATGTTACGTGGTCTGACATCGGCGCGTTGCATGGCACACGGGAAGAACTCCAGATGGAAATCGTGCAACCGATACGACGACCCGAATTATTCAGCGCTGTTGGGATCCAGGCTGCATGTGGCGTGCTACTCTGGGGCCCTCCCGGATGTGGGAAGACGTTATTTGCGAAAACGGTGGCCAATGAGTCAAGGGCGAACTTCATTAGTGTGAAAGGACCGGAGTTGTTGAACAAGGTGGGTTTATTCGTCACATCGCACGATTCTTAGCTTACGATGAGCGGTGTTTGGGTCAGTATGTCGGCGAGAGCGAAAGAGCGGTCAGACAGGTATTTTCGCGCGCACGTGCGTCATCACCCTGTGTTGTCTTTTTCGACGAACTCGATGCCTTTGTACCGAGACGTGACGACAGTCTTGTGCGTCTCTCTATCTCTCTTTTCTCTTTCTGTTATGTATAAATATATATATATATATTATTGATTTCATCACGCGCATGATCTGCTCTCTAATAGACTACTGATGCTTTTCAACACGAAAGTTTGACTCATCTGCTCGCGTTGGGCCTCGAGGCGCGTAAATCAGTCCACGTTATCGGTGCGACCAACCGACCGGGCATGATCGACCCTGCCGTGGTACGTCCGGGCCGCCTAGACAAGCTGCTGTACGTCGATCTCCCCACTCCCTCGGGACGCGTCGAAATTCTACGGACTTTGATGACGCGAGTGCCAGTGGCAAAAGGGGATGGAGATGGAGATGGAGATGGAGACAGCAGGGAGGACGTGAGGGAGAGCGCGGAAAGACTAATGAGAGGGGTATAGCGGGGCAGATTTGGCAGCTGTGGTGAGGGAGGCGGGAGTGGGAGCGTTTAGGCGCGTGTTGGGTTCGTTTGAGGGCATGGAAGAAGCAGAAGAGGAGAGAGGGGGAGTGCGAGCGTCTAAAAATGGGGAAGCAGGGTGGTGGTCACGGCAGCGGACTTCGTGCGTGCGGTGGACAAGGTTGGGCCGAATGTGTCGGTTGCGCAGAGAAGAAAGTACGAGGCGCTCGCACAAAGTTTGCCGGGTTGCCCGTGAGGGCTAAGGGGGATCGGATCGAGGACACCTTGTAGTTACAGCGTCTCGACGGCATGTCCTGCGTGTGTAAAGGGAGTGGGAGTGGGAGGTGGTGACGGCGTCGTCGTCCTGTTGTGGCGCGTTGTCGTCGAGACAGCGTGTCCCGCGTGTGCGCAGAGAGAGAGGGAGAGGGAGGTGATGATGGTGTTGTCGTTGTCGCGTCGTCGCTGACGAGTTCTGCGTCGTCGTCGTGTCGGAGGGTGAGGGACCAGGGTGAGGGTGAGGGGGTGAGGGATGGGCACCGACACACCGTGCCACGTTGTCGTCATCGCGTCGTGGTACGCCGTCGTGGTGGGGACGGCAATGGGTGGACAAGGGGGCGTACTGGAGCCCCGGATCGTTGCTACGAGCTGAGAGTGAGAGCGATGATGGGGATGAGGACGATGAGCGTGCAGGAGCGACTACAAAACGCGCATGATTGTGCGTGCTGTATGGTCGCTTCTGCACGCTGGGGTGGGAGGACAGAGGGGAGAACAAGGACGGTGATGGGGACAGCGATGGGAAGGTGCATTTCACCGTCCGAATCCCTGGATATACAGATCAGAAGCGACAAGAATCGTGGGTTCGACGACAACTGACAAAGGTTCTTTTGCTTGGCGTATGCGGTGATAACGCGCTCTCTGTTACTTGTTGTAACAGAAGCGTGATGGTCTTGATTTGCGACTTGATAGCCTTCCGAGGTTCAACGTCGTTGACGAAACTGAAGACATCCGTCATGGTGGTCGCCAGGTGAATGATCTGCTCGTCGCGGTTCTTCTGGTCCACCATTACCTGTGTGTAACACGATGAGCAACTAGGCAGCAGTAAAACGATAAAATAAAACGCACTTTGCTCGCAGTGGATATAACAGACCAAGAAACCGACGCGTACGGGCGAATTTGTCTCGCCGTGAGATCGTACGGCGTCGAGAAACTGAAGAACAAAATGCCTCTGCGATGCCGGCCACGATTTTGTGGAAAAGTTCGATCCTCTCCAAAAGGCCTCCCCATACACTATGGTTTGTACCGCGCTCACGACGTTTGTGTCGGCGTCAACCGCTGAACTTACTATGCCAACGGTTGCTGGTGTGCTAAGTGCGTTGACCATTTCGATAGCCTCGGCGACAGCGTCCACAGCTTGGCATCCGTCTGCGTTAGCAGTGTGCACGGGTGCGTCACCGGTCACCACAAATTTGATCGTAATCCTGGAAAGAGTGGAGGCATCGGAAGTAACCTTGGGGTTTGTAAGAGAACCTTCAAACACTGATCGGAGAGACCGCAGTGCATTTTCACAGAATGTTGCCGATGGTATCAGAGATAAATCCGACCAGTTCGTCTTTTCCAATGCCGTGCTTTTGGAAAACCTTGACGACGAGTACGAAACCATCGTCACCGTCACTGAGATAATTCGGTTTTCTGGCGTAGAAAGAGGAATATTCACCTACAGAGATCAATTTTCGTTCCAAGTGGCCCGATTCTTGTTCCCCTTTGTCTTCTTCGCCGTCAGGCGTGATGTATCGCCTATGGAAAACTGGACTTGATACTGTCTCGCGAGGGAGAGCTTGAGTCGTGCGCAGTTCAATATCTGATGAGGGAGAGGTCAACGTGAGGGACCGGGTCAGTTTTTTACGAGCACATCTTTGATGCTGATTGTCTTTACCCTATTATAAGCCACTGTCAGTGTGTTGTGCTAACGGCAATACCAAGCAACGGATATACATACCCAGTTGGATTCATACTTGGCTAGATTCGTTGCTGAAACGGGTGTATATTCGAGTTAAGTAGCCTAGTGGTAGGAGTGGCAGGACGAAGGAAGCGCTATAGTCTAGCGGTGGGAACCGAACGCATGACTGGAGATAAAACACCACAGCCGCATCTGGACCTCAATATATACATGGCTGCTCAACGATCTCAATTTCGCCAATGAAGGATAAGCTGGACCGCAGGAAGGATTCAACTCGACCGCGACGAACTCTGGAGTGTCAATCTACCCAGTGGCGCCACTGCCAAACGTTTCGAGACCGGTTTGACACGAGAAACCTGTCCCTAGGCTAAAGGGAATGCCTCCACCGAGTCGTCCACGACCGCCCTGCGTCGTATGTCACCACGAAGCACCAAAATACGCGTGTGCGTCTTGCAGAGTCAACTAGTAAGTTTTGTTGCACGATCCTACCAAGGTATAAGTTCTCACCGTTGAAAAAAAAGCTGCACCGTCGCGTGTTACAAACAACATCGAGGTGGTTGGTGTTCCGCGGGTCTTTCGGCGGGGCAGAGACGTGTTCGTCTGGTATCGCTCCCACCAACGCCCGGGTCACGGATGCGAGCAGAGGTACGCCACTCCTTTTGTCTCTACCAGCACTGATGCAACACCCCTCGCAGACAACCCCAAATCAAACACCGAGTCCAACGACCCAGAGCCCCTCCAAGACCCGACCCCGCTCCGCCCTCTGACCTCCCTCAAATGGCCATGCGTCCCCGACACCTCTGCCTACCCCGACCCGCTCACCCCGGGACGACCCTAAACCACTTCAGCTGCATCAGTACTAAGCCATCGGTGCGTTCCTTTTTCTTCATTTCAACATGCATATATGCACACATGGCACGGCCCCACCATCACCAGCCACCTCCCCGATGATCCGCACGCTCCTCACATCACACCCCCGCCTCCGCACACTCCTCACGTCCATCGACGGCCTCCGCGGCACAGACCGCGAACGCGCTTGGCGTTGATAACGAGGACGGTAGGAGTAGCCACCTCGAGAACAAGAACGCCAACATCACGCCCCCGGACGCAGACACGGATACGCGCGCGAGGAGGTTTTGGTCTGGATTGGGATCAGGAGGACCAGGATCACAGGGCCTGAGTCGAGGGCTCTTGTCTCTGAAATCGGATTCACGTCCGTCTCGTCCGCACCAACGCTAACTTTCGAGTCAGTCAGAAAAATCCAAGATCATCTCATCCACTCCAGGCATTAATTCCGAGGTGATAAGCAGTCGAACCAAAGTCGAACAACCAAATCAGTCACACGCTCCCACAAAATATGTGACATATGCCAAGAGACATGCCTACTTACGCGTCCCCAAGACCTAAGATGACTTGATGCCGAGAAACAACAGCCCTTGCTTGGCCTTTTCCACTGCCTCCTCCAGTTCTCTGCCGTCGCTAGCAGTCCACCACTCGGACCGGACCATCTCCTCGGTCTTTTTACCACCCTTGATCGCAGACTCGAACGCGACGCTATGCATCACACTGGGATCCACGACAGCGACCCCCTCTCGCCCCTCCCGCTCACTTGAACCATCGTCATCTCTTTCATATAAGAACTGTAAGTTCTTTGTCGGGCACCGTGACCAACGGTTTCATCAGACCTTGTGATAAAATTCAGTGGAACCATTGTTCCATCCATCCATACTACCACAAAGACTCATCCTTGGACATGCGAGTCCGAACCAACTGAAAATGATTTGATTTGACAGGTAAGTACTAGCGACGCCACCCTGTTCGATGCACGGGAGTAAAGAAGTGATAAATCGCAGCATCCTACAGTGTGAAGTGAACCATGGTAAAAATGATAGTCATGTTCCAACGAGAACCATCCGATCGCAAGTCCCTAAGGTCGTCATAATAAGTTCCAATCCTGAGCTACTGCACGTCGACCGTCTGAATACCCGCCATCAGCTCACTCAACTCCGTCACGGTCTCCTCGCGCACCTGAGAATCCGTTGCCACACGTCGGTACTGCGCATGCGCAACTGGGGCAAGTAGCAGCGCCCCGAACCTCTGCCTGAGCCGGACGGCCAGCCTCCGTGCATGCGGCTCTAGATCAGACTGAAAATCATGCGAGGATTCCTGTGCCAGAAGAGGACTGATCCACGGATGAATGAGGAGTAAACCTTTCATGTTGACGACGAAGGGCTATGGATGAAATAAAGATGTACAGTCTGCATGCTATCTAAAATTAGCCTACCACAGATGTCCGGCAAGGGCGATTGCTTGAGCTTTGCAAGCATCTTCTCGAACGCCATAAATGCTTCCTTGTGACGTCCCATGTCATGTAATGCAAACTGCTTTCGCTTGTGGCCCTTGTAGTACGATGACGACGCGAGTCTGATATCCTAGATGTAACTAATCATGAAAGTCCATCCCACGCGATGTAGGAGTCAAACCATACCCTCTCAGCGTCAGTGAGTGCGTTCTCCAGCAACCTTTGTAGCATTTCACGATCATATCATATCCTCGATGTTCGGCGGAATAAGTGCAAGTGCATTCAAATAGTATGTGATCGCCTCGTCGTGGACATTGGACGCCATCAGAGAGTCGCCTTGTTCCTCCAGCTTCTTCGGGCAGCGTTCTCGGAACTCTAAAAGGAACGGTACGATTAGCATTACATTTGGCACAGTTCCAACCACCCACCGAGTTCCCATTTTGCACGTTCTTCCTTTATGTTTGGGTGCTCTGGTAGCTCGGTTTGCATCCGTATGAAACACTGAAGGGCCTCTAGGACTTGGTGTCGGTCCTCTACAAGTACTTCGCAGATAGCTCGATTACCAAGGAACCGGAGAGATTTGAACTAAACCGAACCAGAGAATTATTATCCAGGTTTCAAATTTTCAACATCATCCATACCTTGGCGGCTGCATTGAATGCATCGCGCCAGGAGCCACGAGGCAAAATTTCTTTGGCCCACTTGCTTGGAAAAGTGGATGTGGGTGAGAAAGGGAGCGACATAGCAGTGGTGTAGTCCTCCCGCGCTTTATCAAATTGTTATTACTCGACGCGACATCACCAATTTCTTCCAGTTTCGTGGCACATCTGTTTCCAAATTCTGACGGGACGGTGTTGAATACATTGTGCAGTGTTGTGTGACGCCAGAACTCACCTGTAACCCGGTTGACGAATGCCTTGTCGGATTTCAGATCGTCGCTCATGGTATTCGCGAACTCCGTTAGACATATTGCGGATTCGGGTATGTTACCTCATGTAAACATATTTTCACAGTGGTAGTGATTGGCATCCGCTCAATAGCTAGTCCCCTCTCTAACGGAAGCGAAGAGAGAATAACAGAAGCGGATGATATCAGGAAGGCACAACGCTCGTCAGGGAAGCACAAATTAGAGTAAAACCGAATACGCACCTGTGCTCGTGTCCAGTGTTTGGAGAGCTGTATGTTGGTCAACGCAATACGTGCCAGGGACGTAAAAGAACGCACTTGATTCCTCGCTGCGTGGGTGAAGATTGATATGCGACTTGATAGCGCTGATGAGGCTTTCGTTTTCTTGGACTAGTCGATTACGAAGCTCTATGATAGCTCTCTCCAGCCTGATAAGTTCCTCGCCTGACAGACAAGAGCGTCAGTGGCGGAAAGTCCTTCCTTGGCCAACAAACTCACATGAACCAGGATATTGCGCGGTGGAACCATTATTTTCGACCGTCTGGGTTTCCAGGTTAACGGGGACATCAGGACGTTATGTTACGGATACACTTACACTATCATCATTGCGCGGGTTAGGGGTTCGGATATCGTGGGAGGTGATCTTCTTGCATACGGCGGGCCCAATCTTGCGGTCTTCTAAGATAGCGAACAACGAGGCGGGATTGAGGCAATGAGGCGACCCGTCAGGCGAGAACAAGTTTATGTAATTGACAGCGGCGAGCTGGTTAACGTTGTCGTGTTGGAGTGGACCGAGCAGTCGCTCTCCGGTCTCGAGCGCCCACACGAATACCGTCTTTGTCGACCCGGTCGCGATGCGCTCATGAGGCGAGATGTCTATCGCGCACACCCGCTTCTCGGATATACTGTGCCCCTTGAACTGGACCACCTTTTTGTCGTCCAACGCATTCCACACCTTCACTCTGCCCCAACTCGCCCCATTTGCAATCCACTTTCCATCTTCTGACACTGAGATGCAGCAAAACATTAGCGCCACCGTTCATCGGAACTCCCGTCTCCATCCCATCATGATTGTTCACATTTCAGCGTCGAATCTTTCCCTTGTCGCCACAGCCCACGATGTGCTGTTCGTCAGGGCATACGACCAGTTGTATGTTGCGTATGTGTTTGATTTCCATTGGCCAATGATTCGAGGAGCTCGTTTCACTGGATTCGCGGGTCTCCGTCAAGCATTATCCGTTCAACCGACTCCGGCACTAACTCACCTTGATCGCTGTTGACTTATCCTTGCGGGACGTCAGCATTCCCTTCTAGTCGACTGTTAGTGTGGTTTCTTCCTTGCAGCCGTCTTTGCCATGCACTCACCGTTCACCCCCACAGGACTTGTCCTGCAGAACTGAGTTGGGGGCAATCCTCAACCACGCAGTATAAGAGCGGTGGCGAGGAGGCTGGACGGGCGTTTAATCAACTGACACGCCCTCATCACATCCCACATACACGTGTCTCTCTTCACAGCCAGGAAGATGATGACGATTGTCACAAGGTATCCGAACTGCCAGTGCTGTGTGCTACATCTGTGACATCTAAAAACTAGGTCAAGGTGACGATGGATCTTCTATGAACAATGATGAAACACTGGCGTCCAGCAAAGATGATCTATGGACGGATGCTCGGAAATCGAGTGAAAAGCATATTGTTGGCGAGAGAGATCGATATTCAAGATAACATACGGATGGTCGTATTTTGTTTTTCTTGACAGAAAGGAACTCGTGAGCGCAGGAGGACGAGGAAAGATTCGATGATGGCGAGTGGCGGATGGCGAGGACTCGGAGGTGGGGAAACCAATGGACGCCGGGACTGCTGTTGGAGATGCCGAAATCTCACCGGACGGAAAGTGGACCGTCGCTGGGACGCTGCACGGCTAAGTGATGGTGTGGAACGCGGAAAGCCACGAAAAGACAAGCTTTCAACACAGCCACGACCGAGCGGTGAACGTGGTCACGGGACATCTCCGCTGAGTCGACGAGAATAGCAAGCGGATCGGACTCACATTCCACAATCTCTTCGACAATACGCTCAGGCTTAGAATCCAGATATGAAGTTATGAACTCGAACTCGAACTCAGACACAAACCAGGTCGGCGGTTTTGAAAACATCCGAGAGAAATTTGGCCGCTTCAGGATCCTTATCATTGGGCGCGCCAACACTGGCAAGACGACCATCCTCTGCGCGATCTGTAACACTACCGAAAACCCGCCGGAGGTCTATCATGGAGAGGGCAA
>JBBPPF010000245.1:0-25372 GCA_038091815.1 Leccinum obscurum | reverse complement strand
CTTACCAACAATAGCACATCTACCATGTACTAGTGTGGTGAGTAGTAAGTGTAGGAGAAAGTGTACAAAAGTGTACAAAAAAAGCGAAAAAGTGTAAGAAAAAGTGTACTCAGTGTACAGAAAAAAGGGTAGGAAAAAGTCTACTAAGTGTATAAAAAAGTGTAGGAAAAAAAGTGTACAAAGTGTACAAAAAGCGAAAAAAAAGTGTAGGAATGAGCTTACCAAGTCTACCAAAGTCTACCAAGATCCTATCAAACAAAGTCAGTAAAGAGAAAGTGTACAAAGTGTACAAAAAGCGAAAAAAAGTGTAGGATAAACTTACCAAGTCTATCTAGATGCTATCAAGCAAAGTCAGTAATGAATTATAAGATCCAACTTGGTAAACTTACTAGCATAAGTGAGTGAGACGAGTATAAAAACAGTAATAAAACATAAGTAAGTGATGTGTGGTGAGTGGTGTGTGGTGTGTGGTGGGTGGTGGGTGGTGGATGATGAAAGTGGGGAAGAAAGAGAGTGTGGGAACAAAATCTTCGACCTGAGTTACTTATATAGTGTGGGGTGTAAAAATAGTTACAAATAAAAATTTTAATGTCCGCTTTTTTCAACATCAAGTGTGGGAATTTGGACTTATACTTCAAAACTCTCTAAGTCTTTGCCACATATGTTTGCTACACTTGTGACACTTGTAACTACACTTTTGTCCTACACTTTTTCGCTTTTTTGTACACTTGCTACACTTTGTCCTACACTTTTGTACACTCATTTTTGTACACTTTTTTTGTACACTTGGTACACTTTGCCCTACACTTTTTCGCTTTTTTGTACACTTGTTTGGTACACTTGGTACACCTTGTGGTACACTTTTCTGACTACACTTTTTTGTACACTTGGTACACTTTGCCCTACACTTTTTCGCTTGTTGGTACACTTTTTTGGTACACTTGGTACACACTTGGTACACTTATTTGACTACACTTTTTTGTACACTTGGTACACTTTACCCTACACTTTTTCGCTTTTTTGTACACTTCTGTGGTACACTTGGTACACCTTTTGGTACACTTTTCTGAGTACACTTTTTTGTACACTTGGTACACTTTGCCCTACACTTTTTCGCTTTTTGTACACTTCTGTGGGACACTTGGTACACCTTTTGGTACACTTTTCTGAGTACACTTTTTTGTACACTTGGTACACTTTGCCCTACACTTTTTCGCTTTTTTTTTGGTACACTTGGCATACACTTGGTACACTTTTTTGAGTACACTTTTTTGTACACTTGGTACACTGTGTGCTACACTTTTTCGCTTTTTTTGTGGTACACTTGGTATACACTTGGTACACTTTCCTGAGTACACTTTTTTGTACACTTGGTACACTTTGTGCTACACTTTTTCGCTTTTTTTGTGGTACACTTGGTATACACTTGGTACACTTTTTGGAGTACACTTTTTCGCTTTTTTGGTACACTTGGTACACACTTGGTACACTTTTTTGAGTACACTGTTTGGTACACTTTGTGCAAGGTGCGAAAATTTATTTCCAAAAAAGGAAAGTCATTATTTCTGTTTGGTGTCATAACAAAAGTTGTAGCCCCTATTTATGTGATCCTAATGGTGCGACAATCTAATCAATCTAATCTAATCTGGATGAGATATGAGCAAATGGTCCGCGAAACATCGACGAAAAAAGTGGCTGTGTCATGACAAAAGCATTGGTCTACCTTTTCTGTACACTTGGTACACTTGTGTGCTACACTTTTTCGCTTTTTTGTACACTTCTTTGGTACACTTGGTACACTTTTTGGTACACTTTTTTTTTTTTTGAGTACACTTTCTTGTACACTTGGTTTACTTTGTCCTACCCTTTTTTGCTTTTTTGTACACTTCTTACACTTGGTACACCTTTTGGTACACTTTTTTGAGTACACTCTTGTGTACACTTCACATATTTTTTCCCTAGTTGAAAATGCAAGGAAATATATGTATAATTCTGTATAATAATTTGACCTGTTTTCGAATGCTGATAATTCCTGATAATTTGAGTAATTCCCAACAACCTATTTCTGAATCCTGATAATTCCTCATAATATGAGTGATTTGCAACATTATTCCAAATTAGAACAAATTAGGAAGAAATACGGCGATTATGTTAAATTACCCAGGGGGAGGTTTTCCTGATGAACGATAATTGACTCACCCCTTCGGCGCATAACGGCCCTGTGTCGAAGCTGAATTCACTGTTGGGTCCTCGAAGAGCTACGTGAAATGTGATGGAGCCCAGCTTCAACCAGATTACGTCTTCGACGATGACTAGGTCTTCTAAAAGAGGGATAGAGGCAGTCTGAAAGGCAGAGCGGGGGAGAGGAGGAGACGTGACGAGGGGATGTTGTGCGGAAGGAGGGAAGAATTTCTCCTTGCGGATGTTGACCATGATCAGTAGATCAATTTCGGGAATAATCTTCGCTGCTAACTTGAGTTTGCACGTCATCTCTGGCATGGAGGAGCTGAATCCACTCTCGCCTACCCAGAGAGAGGTAGGCATATGAGGTGATTCCAAGTCGAGATGAAAGTCGGGAACAGTGGACCCGTCGCTGACGTTGTCGACGGACCCGTTGAAGGAAAAAGACCAGGTGACGTCGCCAGTGGAGTCGAGCGATAGGCTCCTGAGCAATTCATCGACACACTTGGAGAAGAACTTGAACGGGGCTTCATGGATGACGAAGGGGGGTGGCATCGCGACGAGCTGACGGAGATCCACGTAGTAGGTAAGTCTGATGACCAGTACATATTAGATTATTATCATGACGTACGCAATATAACGACTTACTTTGAAACAATTTGATGCTCTTTTTTTCTCTCAGACGATAATTGAACAATGGTATTGTACTCTGCAGGTGTAATGTTGTCGAAGGTCTGCGGGGTTGAATAACGTTGACATTGTAGAGCATGGCGTACTTACCAGCGTGTCATGGATTGGTCTTTGAAGGACTTTGATGATCTGAAGAGAACGAGCTGAGATGGTGGTAGATGGTACAAGTGCGGGAAGAGGAGTGTTCTCACTGCAATTGACGTTATGTGACTGCCTTGTGGCCGGATGACCACGCAGCTCGTCAGGTGGCGGGTCACACTCGATAGAGCTGGGAAAGAGTTTGGTGTCTTGCTCGGGATTTACGTCTGTCGGAGAGATCCCGGGTTCGGAACTGGATGATTGTGTGCTGGAATTGCTTGAGGGCCAGTGAGAGCCTTGGCTTGACTCACTGGGTGAAGGAGGGCGGCTACACATTGCAAGCAACGACAAGATATACAATGTTCTGTTTAAAAGTCCAATAGCAGACATATCACAGTAGAAACAGTTATAAGGATGATAGAACAATAGTGAGTGGAGGGGGGATAAAGGTAGACAAGGTGGCGGGCAAGAATAGACGCTCGTGACTCCTCTTACAACTAGAAACCCCCCCCCTCCCAAAGGCATAGTGATTAGTCAGACGGTACTGAAACAGAGTCAGGTGAGTGGAATATGTGGTAGTAGAAACCTACGAGAAAGAAGGAGTCCAGACTCCAGAGGCAGGAGGGCATGCGAGATAGTAACATAGACCTACATAGACAAAAAAACGATTAGTGAACTTCACGAACGTCTATGATCGCGATGGGGAATATCTACCTGGCCAAGCATCTGACAGTTCGATCGCAGCACGATAGTGTGGTCTGACAAATGCAGACACATTGTCGATTAGCGTGGGATCCAATGACAGATGTCCGATGATGCGCTGAACGCAACAGCATTTGCAAAAGTGGGCTTTGTTGATTGAGGGGGGAGGGATTTAGGGTAGCTCGAGCTGGTTTTGAAGCCACAGCCTGAGGCAAACGAGCCGAGGCTGTGCACGGCTTTTTCCGATGCTTGACTCGTGGCAACGTGGTCCAAGCTGATGGTCGGCTATGGCTCGGAGCCAATAAAAAGCCGGAGCTCCGGCAACACTATATGAGATACATTATGTAATCATTTATGTAATGTAAAAGTCTAGGAAAGTATAGTCAGAAGTATAGTCAAAAGTGGAGTTTAAAAGTGTAGTGAAAAGTGTAGTAGATTAGTGAGAAAGTGTAGTGAAAAGTGTAGTGAACAATGTAGGAAAGTGTGCCAACAAAGTGTAGTGACTACCAAAAAAGTGTAGGGAAAAAGTGTAGTAAAGTACTAAAAAGTGTAGTCAAATAAGTTGTCAAGTGTACTAAACAGTGTAGTAAAAAGTGTAGTGAAAGTGTAGCAAAAAGTGTAGTCAAGTGTACCAAAATGTGTAGTAAAAAGTGTAGTAGACGAGAAAGTGTAGTAAAAAGTGTAGTGAAAGTGCAGTAAAAGTGTAGTCAAGTGTACTGAGAAGTGTAGTGAAAAGGGTAGTAGATTTCTGAAAAAGTCTAGTACAAAGTGTAGTGAAAGTGTAGCAAACTGTGCCAACAAAGAGTAGTAAAAAGTGTAGTCAAGTCTGACAAGTTTTCAAACTTGTTCTTCTGATTCCATATGATGTAGGCATGTGGGTAATACATATATGGATGTATTCCACAGTTTAAAATCTCCTATATTCCCCTACCCATCATCCTAAACCAGTTTGTTTGACTTTTTCAATGTTTTTACCTATATTTATATATCATGTGTTGCAATGTATATATCATCAGGGCAATGGTATGGGCCCTCTGGGCCAGTTGGAACCACACCTTCCATGATTTTGCAGTAGGCACATTCCACTATAGTATTGCCACATGACTGTCTATTCAGAATAGTTATCAAAGCTTTCTGGAAGCTATAATAACACTGTTATGATATGTTTTGCAAGTCTCCCAAATCTCCTCAGATTTAGATCACTCACCACATCTTCAATTTAAATTGGAACCCTTTGTCCCTAAGACTGAAGCAGTTGGGATAATGAGTTCTATAAGCTGCAGTCTTGAATGCAGCACCAATGAAAGGCAGAGTGAGCAAATGGTATCTAGAAATTAAATGAAGACAAGGATATACACAAGATCATATAATCTTACCCCCATACTATAGGATCGGTGATAAGCGTACCCATTACTAAGCACAACATGCCACTGTTATGTGTGGGTTCATCAGGTATGCCAGCCCCATCAATGAATAATGACCTGCAAGCTCATTCTTAGATGGGCTACTCCAGCAGTCCATGGACCCCAAAGTTGTACAAGACACCGCTCCATTGGGAGCTCTGAGTTGACGAGCACCAGTGGAAGGACTTCTTGGCTGAATATGATAAGCACAGAAAGTATTGTTGGGATGGGATAACCACTAAAGGGGACTTGTAGGTCACACTGGAGTCCACTGTGAGTAACCAAAGATGATATTGAGCGAACAACAATGAGCTACTGACCTGGAGTCCACTGTGAGTAACCAAGAGAAACAGAACAGAGGACTCTGAGGCTTAAGTCTAGTGGCTGTAAATACTGGCAAACAACTAGCAGCCACATTCAGCCACAACTGTGGGAATAATCATCATAACTCGAAGAAAAGAAGGTACAGGTGTGTAGAGCGACCACAAAGGTCTAGAACCTTGAGGAGACAATGTTGATAGGGTTATCGACCATGGAGAATCCAATGGTGAAGGTTAGAAGTAGCGCAGAGCGCTACAAAGTCTACAATGAGATAAAAAGATGAAAAGAGTGTGAAATCACCAAAAGTAACAATCAGATCATCATATTCATTCTGAACCATCTAGTGAAAAACACCATAGCCATGATGTTCATGAGATGTTGTCCACATCTCCAACTTGGTGAGGTTGATAGGAGCTGTGGTGGAGAGTAAATAGACCAGCTGGCCTTGAACATTTGCAAGAGGGGATTTGACAAATCTTGAGGTCCTAAACCAGATATACTTTACAAAACGATCCACTAGGAAAATCATATTAATAAATTGAATTAGGACAATATTGGAAAAGATAAACAAACTACATTCAAGAGCTCATGCTCCATCAAATGCGAAGTGTGCAGATTGCACAGCATATTCATGGATAGTGGTCACCAGAACCTCCTTGAGGAATTTATTGCGAATAGATCCAGAGACTTCAACCTTGCTTATGGATATGAGCACAGTATATCTGCAGCAGTTTGGAATAAAATAATCAATGCTGGGCCTTGACTGAATGCAAAAGATCTTGGAATGGAACAAGGTTGGGTTGAGTGAAAAATCTCTATTCAAACTCAGATGCAACTGAGCTCTATTATATAATACCAGTATGTGAACTATTTACTAGATTAGTACACTAATGCTCATACTTTCAACACTCCCTCTTGCTTAGTATACCAATTGATAAATGTACATGATAGAAGTAGGTCATCTGCATAGTAAATCAGTCAGAATAGAATTCAAGACCAAGTTGGGATCAATATTCAGCAAACTTCTCAAAAACAAGGTTCTTTGTGAATATGTCAGCAGTATTTTTTTGTTCCTTCTATATAAAACAATTTGATGATCTTGTCTTGCATGATAGTATCACAAATGAAGTCATATCAAAGTCATATATGCTTTGATCATTTTTCAGTAACTGGGTTCTCAGTCATGAAAAGAGATCCTTGACTATTACCACAAATGAGGATCAGGCGCAGTTATAAACAAGCTCACTCCTCATCTGCCAGATCCAAACAGTCTGACAAGAACAATCACTCAGACTGTGCCATGTACTTGTAGACCTTTCATTTACACTTATGGAATGTTGATTAGGTGTAGATAAGAGCTTACAACATACACTATTGGCTCCATTGAGAGTTGAGTTTCTTTGGTTGTCCAGTGCTAGTAGGTCTTAGAAGCCCCTTTATCAGAGGTACTATTGGAGGAAACCACTTTTTGATATACTTGGAAATCCATGTGGCAAGATTCAGACTTGATAGGCAATGCGATAGCATTCTGACAAATTATCATTATAATATGTCAATAATAACTCCATGTCAGGCATTCAGACTCAGCCAAATATAAGGCAATTAGCCATGTAACATTGTCACATATTCCTTATTTTCTGACTTCCATTGACACCTCCTACAACTCTTGTTGTATGATACCTCCTAGTCAATGTTATGTCTCTCATCTGAGCCTTCACCAACTGAAACTCTCTTTTATTGACCTTGTGAATCTTTGCTGCTCTTAGTGGTAAATGTCACTGTACTGATTCAGGTGACAGAAAAAATCTTTTTTGAGGCCAAGTGAAAGATAGCAGTAAGTTCCAACTTTGATAGATTTTCCTATTTTGACAAAACTCTTTTCGCCCTTAGAACAATAGTGATACCAATATGTGTTAGTGCAGCCACCCTCTTGCTTGGCCATAGCTACTAGTCAACTAGTACACTTGTTAATTGGAAGTTATTGTATTTTCTGATGGAATTAATGTGTGCAATCTGTATTATATAAATAGCAATGAATAATTGTCCATTTTTATTGCCACCATAATTATAATGGCTGAAATTGTTCTGATGCATTCAATGGAACTCCGCCCCCCTTCTTGAAATTTGGCAACCCCATTATGTGCCCCTTTTGAGGCAATGATGTCTATGAGGATGGTAACAGGCAACTGGCACCATTGTAATGACAAGTTCATGGGAACTTGTTTGTTACCATGCATTTCAATGGACCAGGTTCAAACTAGCCATTAAAATGTATTATAAGTCCTTGGCATGGGCTGAAATTTTTTGTGACATATGCTTGAAATCACTCACATGATAATACTCAGTGATAATAATCTTTAGTATTCCAGAGTCCAAATTCAAATAGAAAAAATCCAAGAGTTTCAATAGGCCACAAAAAGTCCAAGGTCTAATAAATTTTGAGGCCTTGATGTCTTCAGAAAGAAAGCCAAGAATGTACACAATCACCTGACTTTCCTGAGTGTTGGCAGCTACTAAAAGATGACCAGTTGCAGAATGTGACAGAGCTAAAGGCAGAACATCTAAGACAAAATGAATGGCAACTGCAAGAAGAATCCTGCTCCACCTAATCATGTCTCTACTTTGTAGTACTACCAGAAGTCCCACCCAAAAGGGCTTAGAAATCAGCAAATCCACAGAATTAAATCTGTGAAGCCAGAGAGTTTTGGAAAAGTACTTCACCCAAAAGATGTTTGTGGCACCAAGTAAAGCAGGGTCAAATGCCTAATCCCAGAGCTTAGACTTCTACAGATTTTTTACAAAGCCTGAAAGATACATTGTGCCGAAGGGGACTCCTTTGAGTAGGTAGTGGAGTGTGCTCCCAATGCAGAGGCTGTGACCTTTCAAGTCAGGCATGTCAGGGTGCATTTTCTTAATGGCCTCAATGAGTTTGATTACTTCCTTCTTTGATAAGGGCTGTGTGCCAGTAGGATGTTTCCAAGCAAAGAATAGGAAGGGGGGGCTTAGTTGATGTGGAAGTGGTTGATGAGGGCGGTTTTGGGGTCTGTAAGGGAGTCAGGGCTGTGTGGAGCACAATGGGTTTGTTTGCCTTCAGGTGAAGTCTTTGTGCGGGGGAGGGAGAAGGAAATTACGGGCAGGCCTTCATGATTTGTTGTGAATGTGAGGGTGGTGAAGGATATATGTTGAGCGGGGTCATATTTGGAGATAGCAGGGACTATGAATTCACCTAAACGTGCGATGGAGTAGAAAGCGCATGTGATGCACACAAAGATGCTGTGAATGGGGTACATTTGGGTCGTTTGGATGATGGAGGTGTGAGTCTGCTGGCCCCTACAAGGAGCACCTTGTATTCTAGCTCTCTGACATTTCAGTCAAGCGTGTGCAGGATGTGCCATGCCCTGATGCTGGCTGTGTAATTGGCAATGGTGGAACATGAGTATGCGCCTGCGCAGCTGGCGAGGAACTTGGAGAGGAGATTGGTGGAGATGGGGGCTCGGTATGTATCTGGTATGTCATTCATGTCACAGTACATGTGGAAAGTGAGGGATTTTTCCCAAGAGGCCCCGATGATATGTAAGATGTCATTAATTTCCTATTCGCTGAGTTTGATGAGGTTGCGAGATCTAGATGAGCGTGGGTGTATGTGGCTTGGGAGTCAGAGTAGTAGGTGTTGCGCAAGGTAATATAAGCAAAGGGGGGAAGCAGTGGGGGTGAGGTCAGGCTTGTATGTAGTGTTTTAAGGTCTGGTCCAGTCCAGTCTTTTGCCTTATTCGGGCAAGACCAAGACCAAGACCGGTCCTGGGAATTTCCTAATATGGAAAAAATGGACGAAGACCGCAGAAAACTAATTTCTTGGTCTTTTTTGATCTTCCACCATCTACTTGTGGTTCAAAACAAGGGGTTTATACCTAGGGGTGGGCCATTGAATCTTGTAGTGGGAACTGGAAGTTCGCTAGAGGTTCCGGCGGGCAAATTGGATTGTGTTGTCGACCTCACATTGGTCCTCATTTGCTTTAACTCTGGTGTCTTGCTTGTGTTGGAGGCGATTAATAATTTTTGCAGCAGGTGCAGGAAGGGTGCCATTGGCGAGGGTGGAAAGCTCTCATGGGTCCGGGGGGTCTGAGAAGTCAATGATGAGGTCATGTAGGTAAGTGAGGAGGGGAAAGTGGGGGAGAAGGAGGTTGGGGCTTCTGTATATCCCTCTGGATAGGTCGTCTACTAGGTTGTGTTCACTTAGGACGAAGCAAGCAAGGACGCCGAGGATAGAGGACAATCCGCTGGCGATGAAGGAGTGAATGCATTTGAATATTGCATTGACTACACTGTTCTGGTGCCTGCCAGTTTTCCAACTCTCAATGACGCTGGTATTGTCTCCATAAATGAGAAGGTGTTGTTGTGCATTAGTAATGGAGTGAGTGAGGGAAAGTATGAGAAATTCGAAGCCAATGGCTTCTGCCCATGCAATGTCGCGTTTGCCGTCTTGCTCTTGCCACCCTGGTAGGAGTCACCAGGCTCTCCTGGCATTGTGTGCCAATGATGACTTCAATGCTGATACCAGAGCTAGCATTGAAATAGGCTGAAAAGTTGACGAAGAATGGTAAATAGCTTTCTCAGGGCAATGCAGGAGGAAAGGTTTCTTTTCGCATACAGCAAGCATGCATTCTAACCCTGTTAGGTATGCCCTACCTGCAGGAATGAGTGAGGTGGTGTGAAGTAATTTTCTGTACAGTTTTTTGATGTGTTTGAGGCAGTGTATGCCTCATGTGTTCCATTCCTAGATGGCATTAATGTACTTGTTCGCTTTCTCAGGGCTAAGTGATACCATCCCGTGATGTAGATTCCACATGAAGCCTTTATAATGTGGTGGAATGGTTAAATGGCTGGTTTTTAAAGATTTCCCAGGGGATTCCTAAAGTATTGGAGAGCCTGTCAATGTCATCCAGATTGTAAGTGAAAGACGTGTTATGAGGGGATCTCGGGGACAATTTTGACAAGTCCTGAATGGGCTGGGCACATGACTCATTGAATTCCTCATGGGATCCATCATGTAATGGTCATCCCTGAAACCATGTACGGCTGCCTGCTCTCTGCTTGCTGTGTTTCTTAATGGATGTATGCCATGTGCCTCTTATTGTATGCGGTGAGGTGCTGGCGTAGGATTCTAATGAAAATGTGGTCATTGACCCACTTGTCAAGAGGGCTGATGCTGTGGAAGCAGAAATCTGTAGTGGGACATTGTGTCCATAGTGGAACAAGAAGACACGTAGTGGTGTGGGATTGAAATGAGTGGCATTGAGCCATGGGTAGTGGTTGTTCATGGTTAGTGTTGGAAAATGGGGAGAGGAAACATTAGGGAGTGAGGGGAATGGTAAGATTAGATGTAATTCTATTGGCTACATCTTCACTTACTAAGGTATGACTCATTATGAGTCATGCTCCTTAGTAATCATGATAAGAGTTACTTATGCTATTGGATAGAACAATTTTACATGATCATTCTATGATATTCTCGCCAATTAGTAAGTAAGGAGTTCCCTTCAACAACACATCACATCCATACATCTAGGTCTAGAGGAGCGTGACTCTCTGTCTGTTGTACACAAGCAAGTCACTGCAAAACTCATCAAGGGGTTGAGTATCATACATTCACTCATGTTTGCTCCATAGTGCCATCTCCTGATAAGTAATCAACTTTGCAGGAAATGCGACCAGCAAACAGGACATCGCTATGAACTACACAAACCGTATGGCGTGAGGCTTGTGGGGTGGCCCACTTCCATTCCATTCACTAACCCATCAAACATCGGAACCATATGGGAAATTTGCCAGCTATGAGATGACCTACAATTAGGTGCATGTCATTGGAAGAAACTCACCAGAAACCAGTGCAAGGAGCATGCAAACACCCTCAATAAATGTCGTCAGACTGCAGAGCAAGTGAAAAGGCCCTCTGAAGTGAAAGAGGCGCTCCAATGCAGGATGCTCGAGGAAACAACTGGCCGCCATTGAGAACGAGGATGGGAGTTGCAGACACAAGAGGCAAAAGAATAACAGGGCAGGCGCATCAAGGAATATGGCACGTGCTGTAGATTGTAGTTCAGAGCGCAGAGACCATCAACGACAAGAGTGATGAGGAGGACAGTGAGGAATAGCTGGTCAGACCAAAGACTGTGAATAACAGTAACTACTGTTTAAACAATCATACACAATATAAAAAAGAAAGTCCGGTTACAATAGGTGCACTTGTTGCAGAGATATGTATGCCTGTCCCGCTGTCCCAAACAATGCACCCATCACCTAACACAACACCATGTCCTCAGAACATAATAGAAGTCGCAGATAGCACTTAGGCTAGTATATACCTACACTACAAGTGAATGAAAGAAAGTCCAGTTACAATAGGCGCACTCGTTGCAAAGATATGGCCGTTCCACCATCCCGAACAATGCACCCATCACCCGAGACGACGCCCAAGGGGCCAACATGACAGCCTTGACGCCTATCAACATTAGCCGTACCGCTCTGGCGTTGCCCTGCTCCATTGACAGCAGGGTAACATCACTAACACCACGTGGGACCTGTCAACCAGCGCAGACCAACGAGCCATGTCTATATATGGGTCACTATTTGAATTACTCGTACAGTAGGCTTAAAATTGTCCTAAGTACTACGCAATAAATGGTGAGATATTGCAGAAGGTGGAATGTTGTATTAAATACAGCTAATTAGTGTGACGGTTGCAACCTGACATCACACCTAATTAGGCAGTTGATGTGGGAATCACAGGTGCCAATAGTCCAACAATTTAATCAATCTGATCTATTTTGGATGAGATATGATCAAAATGGTCATGAAAAGTCAGCAATAAGAAGCTTCTGATTGGTTGATATTTGTCCAATGGCAAGCTGCAGCCACATGTGGGAAATGCCCCTATCAAGAAAGGGGCTGAATCCAAAGCTGCGAAATTTGCTTCCCAAAAAAACAATTCATTATTTCTTTTTGGTATCAGTAGAAAAGTTGTAGCCCCTGTCTTTGTCATCTTAATGGATCATTCTGATCTAACTGAATGATATGATCAAAATGGTCACAAAATGCCAGCGATATGAAGCTTCTGATTGGTTGAAAAGAATGGCTGTGCAAATGACAAGCACTTTCATGTGCTTGATATAATTATTCTTAAAGCAGTTCGCTCCTGTTTTGTCGACACCCCTGTGATTTCAAAGTCAGCCAGGTATTATTCCAAAGTCTGATAATTAATGCCATAGATAGGGGGCTTCATCCAAAATGGATTCAATGTTGCCATGGAGTTCATCAATGGGACCATTGGCCATCTAATTTTGGTCAAAAACTACAATATGGGCTGAACAGATGAACAAATGGAGCGGACCAATCGCGAGTTACAGTAGTACCTCCACCTCTTCATAGCAGCAAAACAGGATCAATGGGCCAAATGGCTTGCCATTGCTCAGTTTAACTTTAATAACACACAATCTTCGGCAACTGGATTTGCGCCTTTTGCACTCACCAAAACATTTGAACCACATCTTGGTTTTGAGCTCCTTGTCGCCAAAGCCCCAGCGGCTTCTACATTTGCTGAGTCAATGAAAACTTTCCTTGCAAAGGCCAAAGAACTTGTGAATGAATGAAATCCCAAGCGGATAAGCATAGATCGACACCCCCTCCTACCATGTAGGAGATATGGTGTGGCTTTCCACTGAGCATCTGGACCTTGGCTCATCTCAACCCTCACGAAAACTCACAGAAAGATGGATTGGACTGTACCATATTACAGAATTGTTTGGCTCAAACGCCATGAAACTCCTCCTTCTGAAAGGAAGCCGTGCTCGGGACATAGTGAATATCTCACATGTCAAACCCTATCTCGAACCCCTAGCAGGACAGCCAGTAAACCATCCTGGCCCACTCCTCATCGGTGATGAAGGAACTGAAGAATTTGAAGTTGAATTCATAGTAGATTCATGCCCTGTTGGATGTGGATTCCAGTATCTAGTACACTGGAAAGGTTATGACGAGTCAGACCAAACCTGGGAGCCAGCCTCAGCCTTGAAGAATGCGCAGGGAGCGATTAGAAATTAATTACGGACGAAACTGGCTGCGCTGAGATGACCATGCCAAGACGATTACGGATGACCCAGGACACCTTCAACAGGCTCTTCCAGCCCTGCATAAACTATACCAATGGGTCTTCCGAACCTCCTCATCTGGAATCTGAGGAATAGAAAGGGGGTAATGTTACAAACCCTCTTGTTTTCATCCTCAATATGTGCATTCGAGCACCATCCCTGAATGCACATTTTCTTACCTATCTATGAGCACATGGAATCCACGCTATCTAATATATACATTCATGGTAGTTCAATTACTGTAGTTAGTACTGGCTGTGTTGATACACACCTTAGCTGCATTGTAGTATAGCCTCTATAGCATGGGACCAAGTGTGAGTAGTATAAAATGTGAATGCAGCCAAAGGAACAAGCCAGTCTTGTTCTCATTGGATTCCCTGACGACGACTATCCTTCCCTTTAGCTTGTATTTAGTGTTCAGTGTGCCAGACGCTGTATAGCGGTCAAAGGTTGCCTTCAGGAGACAGTTGAAATATGTTTGGTAGATGTCTAATGATATGGGTCAGTCAATTGGAGGTATCTCAGATGTCACTTTGAATTGATATTACTAGGGGAGGGGCACTAGGGACCAAAGGGCTATATACATTATTTGTCTTTAATGAGGAGAATATGCTGCAATTCGCTCCCCTGATTTTTCTAAGCTTAGCCAATGTTACCATCATGTTCAGAGGGCTTTCAAATGGTAGGTAGGATACCTTGCCTATTTATAGATAGTGTACTGGAGGCTAAAATAATCAATCTATATCCAAAGGGTACAAGTTGAGCTATTCATTCAGATGGTACACTTGCATTGTGTGCTGTAGAAAGGGTATCCTGTTCCCCAATGTCCTCCTATATTCTAGGTCTGAATTAAGGTCAAGCCTGAATTAGTTCCTTGAAATAACATGTCCTTATTTCTGGAAGCTCTGACTGATTCTGATGCCCTGCTATCAGACTGTTTTGATAGTGTATATGGGGAAACAATTCATGTCTTGAGAGAAGACCTAATGTATGTCATCCCCAATTGATCAACCCTATTAAATATGACAGCTTTTTGAATGTAGCATCATGCCCCCAGTCTACACCCCTGTTGCTAGTTTTTGCCAAGGGGGACATTACTTCAATTAGACACCATGCACCCCACCAAGTTGTCTTTACAGCATCAGCATCTCTGCAAAATGTCTAACCAACCAAATACACTATGGAACACTGGAGAACACTTTGTCGACATGTTTTGGCATTGCCAATTGTATCTGGCTCAAGGAGTATGATTCATCCAACATTACTGAAAAAAACTTGGGGCTGAAAAACTTTGTTGGAGCTCTATAAATGGTCATTGATTGTGCCATGTGGCATGGTCGCTCATCATTCCATGTATACAGCTGTAGAAGAAGATAATTACTATTCCAGGGCCAATAGGCTGGCTCACTTTGGCCTTGATATACTTGACAAATACAAAGGCTTTATTTCAAATGCCAACATGGATCCTGAATTCCAAGAGGACAAGTGTCATTGTACAATATACTGAAGCACTTGCCTCCCACTCTACTTTTGATTCAACTACCCGATCAAAAGTGGGATAGGCACAGTCGTACCAGACTTCCATTTGGACTTGGAGCCTGAGTATGAACTTGCTCAGCTCCCGATTTCCATCTGGATCATGGAGTGTGGGTTCAGCCAGATGAAGGCAGGAATGAAAAATCAGCTGCGGAAGGCTATGCAGATGAATTTTGGAATTGACACAGCGGTCATAGTGTGTATCAGAGAGTCTGGATTCCAGCTCCCTGATGCCAGTTGTCTTCAGGTGGGCCAGCATTCAAGTGCATTTCATTTATACCAGCTGTGTGGCCTCACCCTGGGACCCTTCCCGTCGTCGTTGAGAACCTGGTCTGTGTAGACATAAGAGCAGTCAATGTTTATTTGTATCTGCATGGCGAGGATGGTCATTTTAATTTTGAAGATGGAAACTTGTTATCTACATGGGGGTGAGTTAATTATAATTCCTAGGCATATGTAGGCTACTGATTATGGTGTCAGTTGTTGTTCCCCATGCAGGAAATGTGGGAATCAACGACAATGACAACTGCTGAATCAACTGTCTCCATACCACCTCAAAAGATCTGACTTTCTCTGCCAGTGTTGAGTGGCATAGCTTTATTTTTATCATATTACTAAACCCAGGAAGTGACAATTAGTGTTAGCACAAACCTCACTACTTGTTTCTGAACAAGTGGAGCTCGAGGCTATCCAGTAATTTCCATAGTTTATTCTAATGGGTTCTCAGATCATTGACAGAAAAGGTAACATGAAAATCACTCGTCTACATGTTACAATATCTGGACCATCTAGTGGAGTAGGTAGAGATTAATACAACAATCTTCCCTTATGAGCTAATTATCTATTACATACAGGCTTTGGTATATTTCTCTCAAGTAATGGAAGACAAACTGTTGAGCTTCAACACTCTAGAAATAGACAAAGACAAGATCAATGATCTCATAGCTTCCTATGATAACAAAGAGGAGTCCACAACCAAACTAAATCTGATCTACAATAGACTCTCCAAAGCAACACCTGTACCAAGTGAAATCATCAACATCATTTGTGATCACATTGATTCAGCTTGCATGGATCCATGTCCATTATTCAATTCCATGTATTATTGATTTGCACTCAATGGTCCCTTGGCTTTTTCTATCTTGTTGTCTTGATGACAGAAAATAACACAGATTTCTCTCTGGTTCTCCCCCTACCTTCCATACAAATACAGCCACCCACCTCCTTGGAACCCAGGATCAGAAACAGCAGTGCTTGTTACAATTTCTAAAGGACCCTCATATTTTTTCGCTTCTCTACCTTGTTTTGTTGACAATATTGGCTTTCTTAACCATCATCATCTTCTTGTATGATTAGTCATCTACAGCTTCTTTGTCATACATGCTGTGGATTACCTACTCATTCCTCATCATTCTATGGTGCCATCTTTCTGACCAATTAACTGAGATCTATCTGTTTATTTTCCACTTATTTAAAGTGTCATATATTTGATGTACTTCCTTTTTTCAACTTTGACCTCCTTGAATATCCTAGATATATCTTGAAATATATCCCTTATCATGAACCCTCTATATGACCTCATCCTGTACTTGAAAGGACACTTTGACCTAAGAAGTCCCACTACTTGGACTACTAAAGTTGTCTCTCATTGGTTAAACTTGGACTTCTGATTCCTTGACCCTCAGAAGATCCCAATATCCTGATCCCTCAACTCTCAGGTCTTTCCTCAACTTCCTTGTTCTCTGTTCATCCATTGCTGTCTCTCTCTCAAGGGTACTCTTGTTTTCATTTGGATCAAGCTAACAGTGCTTCAATTAATCATGCTTGATATTTTACTTATGTTACATTTACTTGATTGGTGATGCTCAGCATTTGAGAACATTTTCCTGCTTACATAATCTCCAACTCCAAATCAAGAGAATGAATATTCCTACAAGTCAATGAGGTCTGCTGTTCTGCAAGCCCTTTTTGGCAAGGTACTTACAATTGAAATGCCAAAAGACATCAAGACATTATGAACTCAATGAGACTTTGGGATGTTTTTAATGACATTAGCCCATGAACTATGAAAACTTTGATGGCATGTCAGCATGTACAAAGCATAATGGTATGGATTTACTGTTCAGAATTCCCTCCCTATGATGTTGAGTTGTCACAGTGATGCAGACCATGTTCTACTTCTAATATGTACCTTGGTTGTTCAGGTTTAGACCCTTAGACTGTAGTCAGTTGACTGTGACTGCTGCTGGGGCTTCACTGCATTGGTGCATTCCTTTCCTTTCTTCCTCTGCATCATTTTGCCTGCTATGGTCCAGTTAGAGGCTGAGCTTCCATTTCTTTTGGTCACTGGTCTAGCCTTGGGTGGGGGTGATTCATTGACTGCTGCAGTAGCAAAGCAGTGCATTTCTCTATTGGGATTACAGATGTTGCATAGGACTTGAGAACTCTAACATCCACTTCTCGCTGGTTAGTTTCCTGAGCAGTATGGACACCAAATTTACCAGTCCTTTTTTGGGTGCCAGACTCAGGTGGATCACATGAAAACCAATTTCAGGATGATTGTCATCCCTTGAATTAACACTGTTCTGTCTTTGTGTTATGTATAGGTATTGAGGAATTTCTTCAACAAGATGGGCAGAGCCATTGCCAAAAGTATAATGAAGTGCCTTCCACAATTTTTTTCACTCATTTGGACAGCCAAGTTGGTTGTGGTGTTCATTGATGATCATGCACGTGAACTTGGGGGACCCTTCTCTGACAGCATCCTGCAAGAAGATGTGTTAGTTGACTAGCAGTCAGTGTTGGTAAATTACGACTTACTAACACCAGAAGCTATATACTGTGACTCACAGTTTGGGAACCACTAGTAGCTCATGGACTTGATTTGGAACACCTGAAATCATACAGCATAGGCCTTCAAAATGTTTCACAATAGCCATCTTGAGGTCTTGTAAGAGTCATCATGAAGGTACTAGAGGGAGATCACATCTAAAGAGGGCAGAGACACTGAAGGACAAAGGGTGGAGGGACTCAAAAGATGGCAGGAGACTCAGAAGATATTCCAAGTAGCTCTAGCTTAAGGTGATACAAAATGACAAGACAGTTCTTAAATACTACAAGATGGAAAGTGATAGAATCACATGGAAGGAATGTGTCAAATTCCTGGTCAAATTGTTTGCAATCATTGCCTATCCACTTGCTGAGAACATAGGCGATAGCTGTGGTGTAGTTGAATACCACAGCAAAGTAATGTTGGTGATGGAAAACAATGAAGCCAATGGGTCGAGAATTGTCAGGAGATGAAGTACCAGACAGACATGAGATAGAAGTCTAGGATTACACCGTCCACCCAGACTTGTGATTTCAAAGTTGAAATAGCAGCATAGGCATGTGCCCACATGGATGGGTAAGCCATGGCACATTCTGATGGCATTTACAGTCAGTTATAAAACCTAATTGAGTGAGATTCTAGGGCAACTCAAGCTCATTTTGATTTGGTAAAGGAATATATAGGACCCTATCAGGCTATTACAGCTGATAAATTATGTCAGGATTAATTAGCAAAAGACTGAATAGACTTATTTTCAGGTCACATAATCCACCGTGCCAAGACAGTAGGTTACTGCTTGCATGATGCTGAAATCCTTTAAATAGTATTGCAGCCTATATGCTTCCCTCCCCCACAGCACCCAGCATGTGTTGACTCGGACACATTCAAGAACACAATTGGGAAGAGTTTTCGATGATTTCAAGCTCTGCTACTCTCACTTGTGAGTGCTGAACATGTAATCCATGCTTTTACCCATATTCCTCATGCTATCTTCCACATTTATATATTGCTCCTTAGGCATTAAAGGTAGTGGCACCTTCCATATTGGTTACAAGTGAGTCTTTGGGATGGGTTACAAAATATTTCACATGGCCTCAGTCATCTAGCATTGTTGTGTTCTCTGAGTCAAATGAAGCATAGCATGCATGCCTACCAGACATAACCCTATTAACCTGGAAGGAACAGTCCTGGGTATGGGCCGAAGATCAAGAACGGGCATTCCAAGCTGGACAGACCAAATAGGTCAATCGAGACTTAGCCTGTGCAAAGGAACAGGATCGCTGGGTCGATTTCCTGAAAATCACGGAGTTCCGCACAATAACTCAGAAAATGCCAAACGGATGAAGGTGGTGGCAGACTCCAAACAGAGCATGCATCTCCCCCGAGTGGTAGTTCGATAGTCCACTGACTTCGGTTTACTTCAACTCCCAGAGTACTAGCCTTGACATGGTGTTCATCAGCAGCTTTGAAAGAGTTATGACACTCTTGTAGTGTAGCACCAGGAAGCTGCATTCTAGGAAAAATATCACTGGCAGCACCAGCTTTCTTAGTTCTATGCAATTTCATCACCATATCTTTTGCTTGCTGGATCTTGTTAGCTGCCAGAAAGACAGATGTAGGATGGTGAAACTCGGGATCTTTCACAAATTTTTTAATGAACTAAATAAAAATAAATAGATAAATGTCGGTCTCTGTTAAGCACCGACTCTGGGAGAGTGCTAGAACAGCCTAGCAACAACAACAACCTAAAAGAGGACTCAGAGGGAGTAAGAGATAACACAAGGGCGTAGCCATTAGCATCAGGGATTGTATATGCTCGGTGCTTACTATTGTAGAGTAGCAGTAGTCTTGTTGGTGACAAGGCGGACGTCGAGAGAATATGGGTGTAGTGTCGGGAGATCGCACAATTGAGGCTGAAGAGGAGAAGGGGGAGAAGGAAAAAGAGAGTGCTTGAACTTGAATCATATATACTTGCATTTTATATTTCTTTTTTGCAAACTACTTAGGGTTCTGATGGAGTTCTTGTTAAAAAAAGAGACCCAAAATGTGTAAATTGAGCAATATACTGATTTGAGCAAAGATTATTGTCAAACAATGACATAAAAACATTATCTATATTGATTATTGGTGTAGATCATCTCCCATTCATCAGAACCATCAGCACCATATCACCAATGCCACTTGGGTATGCAACCTTCTATATTCACTCAACACTACACCAAATCTAACACTTGACATAAGCACATTCAACAAGACAAGTTCCATATATTTTAGTTTGGAAGAAATCAAAATAAAACTCACTTCCCCCTTTGGAGGATGTGAGTGACTTTTCTGCTAATGGAAGGTTTGTATGACTTGGTAAAATGGTTGGTTTTTGATATTTATTCACATTAAATACTATATTCTGAGTGGTTATATGACTTTTTAAAACTATTTGTAGGTAGAATAACCCTGGGCTAATAGATTAGATTAGACCCCTTTAAATGGGATCATTGCTTAATTTAGTGATCTTGAAGATGTTCAAATAAACATAATGAGTTGAAGGTATGTCGACAATGGTGCTGAGCAGGCACCAGATATAATTTTGTGATAAGAGGGAGCTGATTTTGTTGCCTCAATTTCGTGATCATGCCAAGTCTTCTCCACTGATTTCATCATGTGGTAAGACTATATCACCCTCTCTTCCATTGTCTCACCATAGTTGTACAGTCTCTGGTTCATTAACAGATGGATTCTCCAGGTCAACTTGTTGACTTTGCCTAATTACCAGTGAGTCATGCTTCAAAATCAGTGAAAATGACTCACTTTCATCATATATAGCCATGATCCATGATCCACCTGAGACCACAAGTCCATACAGGTGGCTCACCAACACAAGTCAATCATGATGCTGCATGTCTTTGGCATCCACAGTCCCATATTCATCACTCTCTTTATCTTGCATCACTTTCAACTCTGCTCTCGCTGATTACAATCTTTCTTTCTTCCCCTTGATCCATTTGATCAGAGCTGTGCATCGATGACATGCCCCAGCAGTGATAATCTCGGGTCCCTTCTTGTCCAACTTGCCTGGTAGCCAAGGTAGGTGAGAGCCGTCCCTTTTCATCGTCTCCAATTCTGAATCACTTTTCATCATATCTTCGACCACATCGTCCACATTGACAAGGATACTGATTGCATTCAATCTCCCATATCGATCAAGAGCATTACTCAAGAAAGAATCCAACAACATGCTCTTTTCCTTCAAATTGAGTTAGCGCTACAATGTTGTATCGACTAAAGTGTAAGTTCCTCTTGACGATGTCAATTCTAGTGTATCCTAATAACACTTGATGCGCTTTCTCCTGGCAATCATAGTATTGATCGATATACTTATCGATTTTCATCTTCAGTATGATTTCAGATAGATCAGCACTATCTTCTTCCATGTTGTTGGTACATTCCTTGGTTTTCTTTGTGGCTTTCCCTTTTGCCATAGTGGTAGTAGAGTGGTAAGCTGAGTCTCTCCAGATGCTAAATTTGGCATACCATAGGCATTTTCTCATCTTGGATGAAGGAGGAAATGTTTTCATGTACGAAGTCAGGAACAGTGGGGAGAGGAATATGGACTGCAGATACCCATTGCAAAAGAACTGAGATGACTTCCTCTGGCATGATGGCAGTAAGATTCAAAGATTTGTAGTTAGAATTAATAGAATGTAAACTAGCAAGAGAAAAAAAAGTGTAACAACAGGTTGGGACTCCAAGTGTACAAAAAAGTATAGGAAAAAGTGTATCCAGTGTACAAAAGAAGTGTATAAAAAAGTGAAAAAGTGTTGAAAAATGTGTACCAAAAAGCATAGGAAAAAGTGTACCAAGTGCTGGAAAAAGTGTACAAAAAAAGTGTACAAAAAAGTGTAGGAAAAAGTGTACCAAGTGTACAAAAAAGTGTACAAAAAAGCGAAAAAGTGTACAAAAAAGTGTAGGACAAAGTGTAGTCATAAGTGTCACAAGTGTAGCAAAAACAGTCAGGTTGTGTGACAAGCATGATGTAGAGCAATGAAATTACCAATTGATAAGACAATTAAAGAGAAGCAGTGGCCTGATTCAAGTTAGATCTGTTACGCTTGCTCGACCTTGTTACAGATTATACCATTTTCACCCCTACTCACGACCTAGACACTGCTAGCTCTAGCCACCATGTGTAATATACTTATATACACTATACATACTTCTAGATACTCAGAACGCTGCGCTTTAGACCTTTGAAAAACGCCCGAACATGTTTGTACACTGTTTGTACACTGTTCGTCTCGTGTTCGTAGTAATGTTCATTTTTCCCACAGTCTGTTCACGGTGTCACAAGTGTTTGTAAGGTGTTCGTAATATGTTCGTACACTATTCGTCTCATGTTTGTAGTATGTTCGTACACTAGTAGCTACACAGCCACCCCATGCTGGACACACCTTGCCATCATCTAGAACTACTACGTCAGTACATGCGCCCTCCTCATGTAGTACAGATACCAGTAGCACGGACCATGTAGCCTAAGTATATAAGCATGAATACAGCCAACAGAACAAGCTAGTCTTGTTCTCGTTGGATTCCCTCTGACGACGACTGTCCTCATACTATCTTGTATTTAGTGTTAGGTGTGCCAGATGCTATACAGCAGTCATAGGTCGCCTTCAGACCTATCCCTCGTCCTTAGTCTTCGCCTTCAAGTCTACAACCAACCCCATCCGGGCCAGCTGTAACAATAGGAAGTCTGATAAACAAACTTCTGCTGTCAGGGACTTTAATCTCGGCCCCATCCATAAGTGTGTAGGTTAGAGAGAATCCAACCAGAACAAGACTGGCTTGTTCGGTTGCTGCATTCAAGTATTTATACTACTGACATGTGTGCACAGACCAGCTTAGGGCCGGTCGGGATAAGCTATGCTAACTAATATGGTAAGTGTCCAACGAGTGCTACCAGGATAAGTCATGTGACCTATGGCTGTGCAGGTCACGTGACTTGGAAAAGTAAAAAGTGAGAATTGAAAAAGTAAGTATATAATTGGTTACGTGATGCTGACTAAGCAGGTCATGTGACTTCGGAAAGTGGAAAATGAAGAGGTTTGTAACATTACCCCCCTACTAGGCTTGAGATTCCAGATCAAGCGGAGGTGGAACCAGAAGTGAAATTAATGATAGGAGTAGAAAAAAGACTATCAAACAGGGCACGATTCATTTTCAAACGTCTAGGGGCTGAGGGTTTATGGCGGTGGAAGTCATTTATAGCTGACTGGGCTTTCTTCAAGCCGGAGGCAGGTTCCCAAGTTCTGTCACTTTCATCATAACCTTTCCAGTGTACCAGATACTGGAAGCCACAACCAATAGGGCGAGAGTCGACAATATAATCGACTTCGAATTCTTCACTGCCTTCATCATTGCAAGCACCGGTCTGGGGCAGACAACCAGTTGACCCGGCAAGGGTTCAATATAGGGTTTGACTCGAGAGACATTGACGATGTGTTGAGCTTTTACGGACTTGGGGAAGAGCAGTCCCACGCTATTGGTGAGTTTCATTCTTTCACATGTGCGCTGAAGTGCGTCTTTGGCCTTTTCAAGATTGGCTTTCATATCATCGGCAAATTCCTTAGCGGCCGGAGCTTTTACAGATGTCGGTTCAAAACCGAGACATGGGGTGAAGGTTTTGGTTAACTGGAAGGGGATGAAGCCAGTCGCAGACGAGTGGGTCTTATTGAAATTAAACTGAGCAATGGCAAGCCATTTGACCCATTTATCTTGTTTTTCTGCTGTGAAGAGTCAGAGATATTGATTGAGTTCGCGGTTGATGCGCTCTGTTTGTCCGTCGGTCTGGGGATGATATGCCGTAGACATCTTCTTTTCTATTTTTAGTAGTTTGAGCAGATCCACCATCATTTGACTGGCAAACTGGAGACTGCGATTGGAAACGAGTGAATCGGGAAGTCCGTGATGTTTCCATACATAATCTCTATAGAGTTCAGCTGTTCCTTTGGACGTAATGGTTTTTGTGGTGGGTATGAAGGCGACTTCTTTTGAGAAGTGATCTACCACTGGCACTACTAACACGCTGTCAAAACCGTGTGATATGGGGAAGCCGGTAATAAAGTCGGCTGACACGTTCTTCCAGGGCCCTTCAGGAACTTCTAAGGGTTGCAGTTTTCCAGCTGGCGGAAGGTTGGTAGGTTTCATACATGCACAGCGCTTGCAAGCTTTGCAATATTCTTGTATGTCCTTCTTAGCTCCTGGCCAAGAGTAATATCTCGTGAGGAAGTCTCGCGTCTTTTCGGCTCCTTTATGGCCGAAGATTGGATGATCGTGAAATTGTGTGATTACGTCTCGGCGGAGTTCTTTTGGAACCCAAAGCTTATTGCTATAATAATATAATCCTTCATGGAGGATCGACCCGTCTGGAGATGTGCAACCAGAGTGCAAGGATTTTATTTTATCGAAGAGGGTGATCTCTTCTAGAGACCGTATACGAGATTCCGGTATGAATGTCACTTGTTTGTTGTCATTTTCGAGACCGATCATGTGATCTTCTCTTTTAGAGAGGGCATCGGCTTTCCCATCAAGGTACCGGGTTTTTTATTCACGAGAGTATAGTCGAATCGGGATAGGTAATGAGTCCATCTAGCTTGTCTCCAATTTAGATCTTGGCTCTTCATGAAATATTGGAGGTTTTTGTGATCCGTCCAAATCTCGAAATTGTGTCTAGCCCCTTCCAAGTAGTGTCTCCATTGTTCAAGCACCAGAATGATCGCGAGTATTTATTTATCGGCGATGGGATAATTGTGCTGTTCGGGGGGTCATGGAGTGTGACATAAAGGCAATGGGATGCCATTTATCGTTTTTCAATGATGAGAGCACAGCTCCTGTTGCAAAGTCCGAGGCATCACATTTGACACAATAGGGGGTTGTATCATCCAGATATGCCAATACTGGCGCGGTGGTGAATCTAGTTTTGAGCGTATCAAACACTTTTTGTTGAGACATTTCCCATTTCCAGGGTTGATCTTTCTTGGTTAAGTCATGTAAGGGTCTTGCTTCTAAACTGTAATTGGTGATGAAGCGGTGATAGAAGTTGGCTAGGCCCAAGAAGCTTCTTACGGCTTTTACATTAGTGGGAACTGGCCACTTAGCAATTCCGTCAAGTTTTTCAGCATTCATTGAGATTCCATCGCTGGAGACGTCCATCATTTACGACAGGGGGTGTCCTTGCGACAGTAGGTGTAGATTACTTCCTACCCCTAAAATATACAAAAGCGGTTCGCTTTTTTGAATAGCTAGGTAGATATATTATAAAAATTGGTGGGGTAGTATCTGATATATATATCTACATCATATAAGCAGCAGGTAGTCAAGGGAGAGTTCCCTGTAATATAGGAATAGATATACCCTCCTACCCCTGAAATTTACAAAAGCGGTTCGCATTTTTTAATAGCCAGGTAGATATATTACGAAAATTGATGGGGGAG